>JAMKQA010008076.1:0-16015 GCA_024699735.1 Posidonia australis | reverse complement strand
TTGGTGTTGTTTTTGGGGCACGTACTGGGTGGCATTCTTGTCACTCACGCGTGTTTTCTTGTCCCCTTGTTTTCAGGTGCTGAGCTGTAGGAGCAGTCATCTCTGGTGCAGCTTTTCGAGCTACACTTGCCGCACACAGGTCTGGGTAGTTAGCTTTATTTATTTTAATATTGCTACTTAGTTGCCTTTAATTGTGTTTGGGTAGTTCTCATATTGTTGTGTAGCACTAGGGTGTTACAGTGAAATATGCAAAAAAAAGATTCATGAAAGTTTCAAGGGTAATTCAGTAAATTTACCCTAGAAAACATGTATTCATTGTGAAATCTGTAAAATGTAGGGGCCAAAATGCAATTTACCCAGAGAATTAATGCATTCAGAAGAGTTTTAGAAAACTTTAAGGGCTTAAAATGCAATTTAACGAGAAAAATATTTATTCTGGAGAGTTTCAATAAAGCCCAGGGGTTTTAATGCAATTTAACCGACAAAATATGCATTCAGAAAGGTTTCAGAGAAGTTTAGGGTCTTCTATGCAAAACATATTGCATTAAAATGCATGAAAAGAAGCTCTAGGGGTTTCTGTTAAACTTTTAAACCTGGAAAACATTATTTTGAATACTTAGGAGGCATAATGCAATATTTTTAGTTAAAACATTATTCAAACGATTTATGAAAAATGATTAAGGTCCTAAATGTAAAAAAATGACCTATTTGTAGTAAAGAAAAAAGACTTAAGTGCAACAGATGAAAAATTTCAGAGGTTTATTAGAAGGAAAAAAAGTAGTGGCGGCCACCAGCGACGGAGCTCCGCCGTCGACGATCGTTGGAAAGGTCACTGAAGGCTACCCCGTGGTTTGACCGAAGATCAGACCTCACAGGAAGCAAGAAGAGAGAGAGAGGAGGTGATCCAACGGATCGGATCAGGCATCCAACGGTGGGAGTAGGCCTCCCGCCTACCTCGCTGTCGAGCACTCCGGCGATGGCGTTAGGGAAGAAGGGAGACTGCTGGAGCTACGGCACGGCGATCCAGAGGTTTTAGAGGCTTTGGCACGTTGATAGGAGCCTTCTCCCTTCTCTAGGAGCTCGAACGGTGGATGATGATGCATATGGGGCTCCGACTACCATTGACGTTCTCTTCTCCGGCCAACGAGGTTGCGGGCGTGTTCTAGAGGTCGTGACGCAGCTCCAAGGGCTCCGGAGTACTTACGGCGCATCGTGGAAGCTTCTTGAAGGCTCGCAGCGGCGTGGTGTGGCTGGAGGCGTGGCGTCTTCTCCGGCTGCAATCGTCTTCTCCGGCAACGACGGGATACTACAACTCCAGCGAGGTCCTGGTGGAGGCATCAAAGCGGTGCACGGAGGAGTGGAGGAGCAAGAGGAAGACTAGGGGATGAAGGGACGACTCTCGGAGGCCAGGACAGTGCCTTGGACCAGTCCCCCCACCTAGGCCACCTGAAAACAGCTCCGGCGGGGCCTGGGGGCTAATTCTAACTAGAGGAATCCTCTGGATCGATCGGAATCGACTTGGGAAGACAAGGGAAGTCCTAGAGATCTAAAATTGAAACTAAACCAAGCTGGAAGAGGGTGTACCTGGCCTGACGTGGTGTGTTACCTCTGTAGCTCGCTAGAGATGGCCTGAACCCACGCTTCTCACATCCGCGAACTCCTCTCTATCTGGAATTCTCCCTAGCTTCTCACTTGCTCTGAATTCTCGGTTTTCCTCCCTTTCACCTTCCTTTATTCTTGCTCTGTTCCCCCATATTTATAGGTGAGGTCGTCGGTGACTTGTAACAACCCACCACTGCCAAACAGAAACCTAACTAAATCCCAACCAACTAACCAAGCTAACAGCCTTCCTAACAAACTTACTACTCCAAACACCCCACTGTACCCCCTGTACGTTCCAACCTGTCCCCTCGCGTGCCTACAGTGATCGACGGCTGCTCCTGCTCGCGGTGAAGCATTCAGAGGCTTTGGTTCATGGAGAGCTCAAGCTTGGGGAGTGGCTGCAGTGATTGGCTACATGGTGAGATGGATGGGTGGCTGGATGAGATGAAGATAGTGAAGAAGAAATGGGTTGTGGCTGGATGTGGTTTTGGTGAAGTCAGTGAAGGGAAAAAAATGGGTTTATAAGGTGAAGGGGAAAAAATGTAAATAAAGAGGAGGAGATGGGTTGTTTGGTTGGAAGAGGAAGAAGGCAATGGGCTGAGTTATTTCATTATAGGCCTCTATGAGCTTATTCGGCTTGTGGGCCTTCATGGGCCAAAGTAGGCTTTCATGGGCCCAAGTGGGCTTTGGGGAGCTAAATGGGCCTTGGTGGGCCTATGAGGGCTTTGTGGGACTAAGTAGGCTTTCATGGGCCTTAATGGACTAAATGGGCCTGGAATGAATTAATTGGGCCTAAATGGGCCTTGATGGACTAAACAGGCCTTAGGGGAGCTTAATGGGCCATCATGGGCTTCAGGAACTAAACTAGGGTTGAGTTCATTTGATTAAAAACCTAGCCACCATACTTCATCCTGCAAGCCTACAAAATTACAAAATTAGGGTGTCTACACGGACCCACTTCTCTACTGGACACTCGATCCCCTCTAGTATCTTCTCCACCTCCAGGAACCAAGCCTCACACTCCTCTAATGTGCCACGCCCATCAAAAGTCGACTTGATCCACGGGTCTCCCTTCGCCTCATCCTTGCTACTGCTGCTAAAGGACTGGGCGAAGCCCCACATTATCTCGCCAAACTCTCGTCTCATCCCCTTCCATGCACTACCCTCTCCCATCTCGGAGACGAGTACAGGGGTCTTGCCACGACTACGGCCTCAACGAGACATCTTCCTGCCAGTACTACAAAACACAACAACCAAAATTCAGGTGCACGACTCTCTATTGTGCAGTCCTAGTGAGCCCCTAGACCGAACATCACCAAGTCGGTGCACTAGGTGTAACCTTAGCTCCAATACCACTCTATAACACTTCGATCTTGGGCACGCTACTAAATCACGGTATCATAAGCGTAATTACACAAATTACAGAAACATTAAATAACTGTAACTAGGGCACACCTTTAGGATCTCAATGTGCGGCTAGAAGCTCCGACTCCTGCACCGGGACTCGACTGCACCAAACAGTACCTGAAAACAATAAGCACGCGTGAGTGACCTCTAAGTCACCTAGTACACGCCCCAAACACACAAAACCACAGAAATCTCTGTAAAACTTATAAAACTCAACTTTTAATTTTTTTTCAAAGTCTAATTTCTTTTAAAAAGATCCACTTTTATTCTGTTTGAAATCACTTGGGATCTTGAGCCCAAGTTCATACTCTTTCAAAAGCCATCTTTCTTTTCTTTTCAAACATTTGGAAATTTATTCCAAATCATATTCTCTTTCAGAAATACACATTTTACATTTTCTTTTGAAAGCATTTGGAAATCATTTTCCAAAACATGTCCTTTTCAATAGTTGGGATTTCTTCCCAAAACCAAAATCACTTTCAAAAACTCATATTTCTGACCATATCTAGCCTAAAACACGATGCCTCTCAAGGCTCAAACCAAAACCTCAATCATTGGCTAGTAACTAGTTAAAACCACAATTCTTATTCTTTTCTAGGATTTTAGGACCATTCATAAGTCCAATCCCAGACAAACCACACTTCTTTTCATTTCTCAATTCACATTCTTTTTCTTATACATTTCCACTTTTATTTACTAATGTTACCTTGATCAGGAGTAACCAGGCACACAAGCAGTAGGCGAGGACATCATTTCCCCTACCTCCTTGCACTGCCGTAGTGAAATTCCACGTACGGGATGCCACCACCCTGGCCAACCGGCCTAAATCTTTTTCAAATATGCACGGGGATACGTCTTTGTCTGATGCTCCATTGGTGACCCGAACAACTAGATACAAAGACACAAGCTCAGCCTACACTGTCGGTGACCCGAACAACTAGGTTTATTAACCTAGACTCTACCTACACTGTCATGAGCTCGATGACCCGAACAACTAGGTACAATGACCCAGGCTCAGCCTACACAATCTCAAGCTCGGCAACCACAATCGTGTATGGTTGTTGGTTTCATTGGAGCCTCATACTCCGACCACGTTGTCGACAGCAACCTCTGTGGTTCTTTAACACATTATTAGTGTTTCAATTTCAAAACTCTCTAAGCTTTTCTTTTTAAAACCATTTCCATTTCATTCTTTTCGTTGCAGGAATCTATTTCCATGCAATACTTGACCCTCCACTGGGGTCCCAGCTTAATTCATGAAAAACCATGTGCTTTGAAATCATAATTGGGTCTCATGTCCAAAAAACACACAAAATCAACCATTTTATTTATTTATGGGATCAAAACCCAAACCCATGCCCAAATCTACTTACTTGGGTTCCATACTCCTCCATGTCATTTACATGGGGAAACATCATTAACACAAGCTAAGGGTCCATTTAAAACATTTCCTTTCCATCTATAGTCACATTATATATATATTAGGGCCAGGGAAAAATCGGTAGACCGAATTTCAAGTTCGGTATACCGAAAATCCCTGGTTCGGTACATCGAATATTTTCGGTATACCGAAAACCCCTGATTCGGTCAATCAAATGATTTTGGTCTACTGAAACCAGGTATTCTGGCTTAATCTGACAGAGATTCGATATGCCGAATTGCCCTAAACCAGGGCACTTCTCCTGTTTCGAGCGGTGGAAATCACCCATGTTGGGAGTCTCAATAGGACCCCCCAAACACACATCACAAAATACGAGTAAATCTTGGAATGTAGACCCGTGAGTCTACTTCAAAACCCCACAAACCATTCATGATTTCACTAACCATACAAGGAGATATAAATTCTCAAAGAGATCATGCTTAGAGTTAAACCTTAAACACTTAAGGCATTCTTCTACCAAAAACCCACGAAATTCACACAACCTAGCATGATCTCTACGTAGTCACATCATTAATCACATTTCCATCATTCCTACTATTTTTCTGCAATTTTTAACAGCCTCCTCCCGCACTCGAACACCTCTCCTCTCTATATCCCATCCATCCCATCGGTGGGGACGGGGAAGCACAAGCGGTGTCGTTGGTGGCACGGTTGTGAATGAGGGTGAGGAGGAAGAAAAAGAAGACGTATGCCCGTAGGGATAGAAATGTGAGAGAGAGAGTGAGAGAAAGAAAGGAAGAAAAAGAAGAAAAGACAGGCACGTAAATCGAGGCAACTATGCATACTCAGACTGGACTCCACATTGGTTTCAAATCACGAACAGGTGCACAAGAAAGCTAACCACAAGTTCACACATCCAAGAAACAACAAATTATCCATTAATAAACCATTTATACAATATTACAATTAATTACATGGTTTATAAGTAAAAATGGATAATTAGGCCCAGATGTCACATCCATTAATCAAGAAAACACTCTAAACTAACATGCAGAGCAGCTAAGGGTGTGAAACGTTGAAAAACCAACATCCAATGTTAAACTCCCCAAAGCTGGTGTTTAACACCCTGACACCAAATTATGCAATAAAGGCCATTAAATCCTAGCATGCATTCTATTTCAAATCATTCAGAGTATCAAAGAGAACATAAACATCCATTAAAATACAACATGCAACTCATAATCCAAACTAAAGTCCCATGAAGAGAAAATATAACAATTTATCACCCAAAATTGGACGTTCATTGTTGAACACCCTAGGCTAGACATTCAGCACACTACATCAACAGGTTCAACTAGAACCTCCATTCCTGGCATGCAAAAATCCACCAAAAGCTCTCACCATCACCACTGATGGATGGGAGGCAACCACATACACATCCATGCTTAAAAATCATCACCCAAAAATATAAAAGAACATCTACAGGGGTGTGTACCTTGCGCCCACAATGCAAGACAAACTGATGAGCTCTGTAGCGATCCGAAGCTCCCCAAATGCTCCTCTCCAAGCCTCGAGCACCATCCAGCCATCACCACGCCATTGGAACCACACATGCAGCAATCATAGCCCTAGTCAGTGGGTGTAACATAGAGAAAAGAAGGAAGAAGAAGGAGAGAGTTTAACACTCAAAGGCTAACTACTAACCTCTTTCTCTATCACCCAAGCTCCCCATGCACCTAGAGATCACTGAAGAGCACCCCCATACAGGCCAGGGTCGAAGGAGGAGAAGGAGGGAAAATGTCTTCCTGGAGAAGCCAACTTACAACCAAAAATATAGGCAACCGTAACTCAGAGCATTAGACACAATCGACCAGGCATCTAGCATTAAATGCCTAAATGCCAGTGTTTAACAACCTGAATTTCAAGTGTTGAACATTCTAGATCTGGTGTTCAATACTAAATGCCTAAACACTAGCTTTCAACACAGGAAGATGCTAGGCCACCCAGAATCACGTGTAGAATGCTTTTAATCCAGCGTCTAACATTAGATGCAACACTTCTTGCATCCAACACACCCAGAATCCATTTTAAATATATGGCCTAATTGCTGCCTAGAAAACTAGGTCATTACAATCACCCTCTTGTGCACATCTAGCGGGGTGTGTTGTCAACGCTGAGCATCGGTCTTGGTTCCTTGAGCTAGCTTGGGGAGGGGCATCTGTAGACTCCCTGGTCTTGAGACTACTTGTCGATGGAATTCTTCGGAAAAGCTCACTACGGTTGTGGCGAGACATTCCCATCACCAAAACCAACCCAAACCTACCTAAAATCCAAGACCAGACCATCACATCCCTATCCCTAAGACCAAAATCACAATTACTCCATTTTACCAATAAAAACCCACTTCATGTTGCCTTTCCATGCATTTATTAATGTAGCTAAGGTATGCCTATTATTAACATAGCTATTGCATGCATGTGATTCACATAACCATTACATGCATGTATATCGTTGATCAATCCTCTGCATGCATGCATTTTATGTAGCCATTACCTGCTATTGCCCCAGCCTTTGCATGCCATTTTACATAGTCATTTCATGCATTTTATTCACATAGCCATTGCATGCATAATAGTTACCAAGCCATTACATACATGTATATTATTTATGTACACATTACATGCATGCATATTGTTTATGTAGCCACACATGCATGCATCCACTTGGGAGAAGTGGAGGTCCTTGGTTTCCGAGGCTTTTTGGACTCCTTGGCTTTTCATTTCCACCACAATAAAGTGGTCATTCCAACATTACTTAGGAACATTCTTGTCCACCTCTTCACCCTCCATCACCCTCTCATCTCTACACCCACATAGCTCCCTTCTTCTCCACCTCTTCACCTCCCTCTCTCTCTCCCACTCACTCATGTAATAGCCCCCTCACACACATGATCATAGCAATCTCCATCCCATCATCTTCCTCTCATCATGGAACTCTCCACTACCTCCACCTTATGGCCTCTTCCTCTCCTCTCATAGCATCCATCACCCCATCTCGTTTCTTCCCCACATAGTAGCCAACACAACTCTCGCATTGTCCTTCACCTCTCCAAACCCACGATCCATCCAACCTGTAGCCTCTCTCCCTCCCTCTCTCACACTCACTCACACATAGTAGCCTTCCTACCTCTAGCTCTCTCTCTCTCTCTCTTTCTCTCTCTCACTCCTTCACACACGGACCAACCACCACTCAGCCCCCTCTCACAGCCTCACACACAACCTCCATCTCCATCTTCCTCTCCCTTTCTCTCACACTCACACACAACCTTCATCTAACATCCTCCCCTCCAATTTGGACAAGCACAACCGCCCTCACTCATGCCTACTTCCATCAACCCATCAATAAACCACATCGAAGCACACATAACAGCTGTCCTTCTCCTCCCCTCTCATGGCCTTCCTCTCCATATAGCAACTAGCACAACCAAAACCCAACATCCATAGCCCCTCTCGCTCTCTTTCACACACACACATAATAGCCATCTCCTCTAACACTAACCAGCACCTTTCCCAACCTTCCTCCATCTATCTCACACTCACGCCTACCTCCATCAACCCAACAACAGCAATACATCCAAGCACAACAGCCCTTCTCACTCTCTGTCCTTCCACATCCTCCTCCTCCACCACTTCCACTAGCCCTTTCCAACACCACCAGCACCTACCAAGCCCTCCTTCACTTTCCTTCTACCACCACCCAACAACCCACGTAACAGCCCTTGCTCCTCTCCCATTCCACAACCAGCAATCTCCTCCTCCATCACCTACAGTCGCCAACACTCCACATAACAACACCAATCTCCTCTCCTATCCATTTCACAAACCAGCAGCTCTTCTCTCCTTCTCCTTTCCAACCAGCATGCTTTCTCTTCCACTCCCTCACAACAACCTACCTAGCCACAACCCAACTCCTCTCCACCTCCACAACCAACATCAATAGCCTTGCAATAGCAGCCCTACTCCATCACATCCCCAAGCTTCCTTATGCATTGGCAAGCATTTCCACACCCATGCATTCCATCAGCAAGCTTTCCCTTTGTTTCACTTGACGACAACTTGAAGGAGGGAAGGAAAGCTTCATTTCCATCAGCAAGCTTCCTAGAAGTCGACCCAGAGAAGAACCACCACAAGCAAGCCGTAGGAAGGACAAATACACTCCAAATAGGTAAGTTCCTTGCCATTTCTACATAGTTATATCATTTTGTTAGTTTTAGTTCTTGTTCATCACATGGTACATGATTGGTTTTGATATATGCTTGGCTACCTATGTTCTATTTTGCACTAGTTAGCTTGTTTCAATGATAGATTATTATTTATTTGCTGGATTTCATTGGTTTGGTTTGCATTCAACATGTGATGTTCTATTGGGTTTGATATATATTTGGCTTTCTCAAGTTTTTGTGCACTGGTTGGTGTATCCTAATGATGGTTCATCCTTTGTTTATTGGATTTCATCGATTTCGGCTTGCATTCATCATAAGATACACGAATGGCATGATGTATGTTTGGCATTCGTGTGGTTTTTTTTGTATTAGTTAGTGGTTTTTTTGGAAAGCATCATGGTTTGTGTGAGGCATTCAAACCACTGAGCACAAAACCATGACCCAAACCCATGGGTTTTCCATTTTCCACCCTTTCCTCCTTCTTTCATAGTGCTATCAACGATGTTCGTGTGTTCTCAGTCCTATACATGGCCGAATGGACACAAGAATGCTGATGTAACACAATGAAAGGAAGGTAGAGCCATATATGCATCTTAGTTTTTACCATGCATGTTCTTGTTCTCCTTTGCACTCATCAATCACCATGAGCATTTCAAGGGTCTCTTGGAGATGGCCTTTATAATCTCTTGAAGCCAAATGGAACCCTAATGAACCATTGAGATGGAGAGAGTGAGGGAGGCATTCCTGGATCATTTTCTTTGCAAGAATGTGTTCCTTGGCATCTAGGCCAGCTCATCCAATAGCCCTCTTCATGTTTGCATGTATGCATTTTTCCCAAATGATTTTGATCCTTGCCTTCCTTGTTTTTTTTTTCCTAGATACATTATACTTGATTTTACACGATATTTAGCATCATACACCCTTGTTGGCACTAGATTTGCACAACATAGAGGAAGGCTTGCTTTCCATTCTTTTTTGAATTGGGCACTCTATCGAGCTTTAATGATACAATCTCTTTGTGTCGGCACTTGATTCAGAGTTTGGGTAGCACGATTGAGCATTAAGTCACATCCACAACCGATTTTTGCATGGCATTAAGCATTTGACTTTAGGCATATAGCACGTATCCATTTGGCATGGCTTTGAATATTGCCCTAGGACATACAGATACTGGGTTCAAGCCAACATAGCCATATAAGCGAGCGTAAAATAATGAAAGATTGATATGTCGGGTGCACGAGTTGCCTAATAGCTTTCCCATACGTAACATGAATCCTTACCCAACTTTCTAGTGCATAGTGACCTTTCCTTTGGCACGAATCATGAATATTTGCATTCTTTTCATTATTTTTGTCATTTTTGCATGGTTTTCCTTGTCTCCCATTTTAAGTAGATTAGGTGGCGACACTAGTTCTTTATTTTCTCTATTATTGCCTTTTCGCCTTGGCTTTTTGCTGTGACTTTGCTCAATCTCATGTGTATCGACTTTCACGCCTCACATGAGTCGTCATCGGCATGGTTACAAATTGTGAGCTTGACTTGGCAAGAGTGGCCAGTTAAAGTGTACATTATGTTTTGAAAATCATACATGTGATTTGAAAGAAAAGACAGAAAATGATTTTGAAAATTAAGAGTACGATTTTGAAAAGAAAAGAAAAGAGTAGTTTTCAAAGACATAATTTCAAAAGCTGTGTTGCTTATGAGCAAAAGAGTACTGCCCGAGATTATGTGTGGCCTCTCGGAGAGATGCCAAAGTAATGTGTGTTTTAGTTGGGTGTGTGTTGGATGACCTTTCAGTGGTCACTCATGTGTGGTTTGTTTCTATTCTCTCAGGTGCAGGATAGGAGTAGAAGTTTGATAATGTACGTGAAGATGGAGTTAGTCAACCACATATCAAGAGTTCTAGGTAAGTATTTAATATAATTTAATTCAGTTAATAGTATTTTTATTTAAGTTGTTTAATGTTGGATTTAGTTTTAGATCTGATGCAAGTAATTATTGTAAGTAAATAAAAAATTTGTATCTAGATTTTGTTTAATGGCTCAGTGTCAGGTCATTACAAAGTGGTATTAGAGCTCTAGGTTACCTAAGAGCATTAGCCTAGGGATGTCTGGTCGATGGCTCTAGAATTTAGACTCCTACACCTGATTTGTTGTTTCCATGTTAGTGCGGTGTGAAGCTGCGGTTGCCTAGTGGGGCAGCTCGCTTAAGTTCGTCAACTCCGTGAAGTGTGGTTTTGGTGCTGTCCACTAGGTAGTGTGGATTGAACACTATGTTGTCGTGGGAGTGGTGGTGGTAGTGTTCTAGGCAAGACTCGATATTAGAAGGTGAGATTGGAGGACTTTGTCAAGAATGAGAATAGATAACTCTCGTCGCTGGAAGTGAGGCACGTCTATTGTGTGTATTAGTCAGGTTAATAAATATGGCTACTAGAAGACAAGGTATGAGAGAGAGAGAGATACCTTAAATTTCTTTATGGGGGTTAGTCATCCCATGCCACTCGACCAAAGGACATGGGTATTCTGCCACCAGATATTGTTGGATAGTTTAATGTTGTCTTGAAGGGAGAGGTGTAGTAGTTGTCTGTCATCTGGGAGGCTATCCATGATCCTTGTTATTTATTAATTACTGCTTATTATGCTTGTTGTTGGTTGTTTTCCATTGCTTGTATTCATTGTTTGTTATTGTTGCTAGTCTGTTGTTTTGTTGTTGTTGCTTGTAAGGAGGATGTCTATAGCTCTGCCTCCTACCGTCGCATCTGGGTGAAGTGTGAGGCTACCCAAATGAGTGTGATTGGTGGTGGTCTCATGCTTGTTATGGTTTGTTCAGTTTTTGGTGTGGAGGATGCTTAGGATTCCATCCTCATGTGGTTGTGTTCTGGGAGACCTTGTGAGTCCTAGATGTGTGTTATTAATTCTGGGTGACTTGAAGAGTCCCCAAGTAGTCGTTGTTGTTTGTTTTTGGTTAACTTGCTAGATTCCCAAATGCTTGTTGTCTGCTTGACTATTCGCTTGTGTTTGGATGACTTAGAGAGTCCCCAAATGGTTATTACTTGTTGTATTGTTGTTGCTCTAGTAATGTCTCTAGGTGATCTAGTCGGGTCCCTAGATAATTGAGGTTGTTTGGCTGTCTATTCTTAGATGACTTGGTAAGTCCCTTGATGGTTGCTATTGCTTGGTTGTTTGTTTCAGGGAAGCTTAGTGATCCTCAGCTATTTACGGTTTGTTTGGTTGTGTTTGAGGCACCTTGTATGGATGCCTAGTTTGGTTTTGTTTAGTTGTGGTTTGAATGGCTTAATGCTATTCGAGTGTGGATACTTTTTCTCAAGTGTGTTTTCTTCTAAAGTATCCTATTAAGGATGCCCCATTTGTTGCTATTTTGGTTGTCCTGGTGGGATACTTAGTTTGTTTCTTGCTTGTTTTCTATTTACAAGTGGATCAAAAGACATTGTCTTGTTCAATCTGTAGAGAACCATTCTTCTGTATTCTCCTTTGGGTGTTTGTTGCTATTTGGGTTGTCTTGGTGGGATACTTAGTTTGTTTCTTGCTTGTTTTTTGTTTGCGATGGATCAAACAACATTGTATTGTTCAATCTGTGGAGAACCATTCTTTTGTGTTCTCATTTAGGGTAGTCTTGACTAGGATGTGCATTAGAGTGGCGTAGTAGAGGCTAGTGGGTGCCTGGTAGTACCTGGTCATCTTAGTGCTTTAGTGTGTCTATCTGGGAAGCTCAGGATGTTTTGCACCCCTAGGAGACACAACTTTGGGTTGTGGTTGGGGATTCTGTGTCCAGAAGGGACTCCCTACCATGGAGTGGTGATGTTTGGCTTGCAGAAAGCCATGTTTTTGGTTTTGAAGTTGGACCTTAATGGGGCAAAGTAGCATAGTCGAACATAGTTCAACCTAATGGTCCTTGAGTTTTGTGGAGAACCGCTTGTTGATTGTCTAGGGTTGCAAGATGGACATCTAAAGATTGGTACCCTCTATCCTTCATCCTTAGAATTTTAGGGATGAAATTCCTTCAAGGGGATTAGAATGTAACATCCCGAACCTTAGCCATTACACTTAATTATTATTAATGATAATTAATTAATGATTAAATTATTTATTTAAACGTAACAACTGTGAGACTAAAGATGGATTAACGATGAATGCCACAGAGTTGTCGTGACCCCAATTCATAAGTTATTTCATTTATTATGGGTGTTTAGAATATTTCCTCTTTCTCTAAGGACGTTTGTGCAAAATGCACATGAAAAGTTCATTAAACAATCACCTACTATAGACACCCCATATGCTTGTAGTGGGACGTTAAATTCTAAAACTAACCTAAATCAAAATTAAAATTCAAAAACCTAACTCAAAACACTAAAATTAGCTTTAAATCCATATCCAAACCCTAAACCCTAGGCTAAACCCTAACAAAACTCAAAACCCTAATCCAAACCCTAAACCTTAGGTTAAACCATAAACCAAACTCAAAACCCAAATCCAAACCCTAAATTCTAGGTTAAACCCTAAACCAAATTCAAAATCCTAAACCCTAGGTTAAACCCTAATCCAAACCACAAACCCTAAAATACCCTAAACCCTAGGTTAAACCCTAAGTCAAACTCTAAGCCATAAGTCAAACCCCAAACCCTAATGTCAAACCCTAACAACCTAACTAACTTCCACTCCCTCATAACTACTCTGACAAACTCATGTAACAAACTAAACTATATAACTAACCTCCACTCCCTCATAACTACTCTAACAAACTGATGTAACAAACTAAACTCTCTTACTAACCTCCACTCCCTCATAACTACTCTAACAAACTCATGTAACAAACTAAACTCTCTAACAAACCTCCACTCCTTCATAACTACTCTAACAAACTCATGTAACAAACTAAACTCTCTAACTAACTCCCACTCCAACATAACAACCTCTAACCACCTATAACAACCTCTAACAACTTAAACAAACTCTAACAACTTCCCACTTAATCCAACAGCCTCTAACTAATCACAACAACCCATAACCACCATGGCAAGCCTATAAATAACCCCCATTTGCAAGTGAGAAAGGATTGTTGGAAAATTTGAGAGGAGTGACTCCCAAGCTTTTCCCTCCCAACCAGAGCAACCAAAGTGATCCAGGAGCAAGGAGGAAACTCATGGAGGAGAAAATTCTGAGTTTCCAGCCCTCTCCGACGAGCACCGACGGCCAACTCCACTGCCAGACCAGGTATGCCCTCCACTGACCTCAATTTACTTCCAAAATGATTTCCTAGGTCTCCCTCTACCTTCTCTAGTCGATTCCAATAAAGCCAGAGGCCTTCCCTGGCTGGAATCAAGTTTTCAGGCCTCACCGAAGCCATTCTCCGGCGATAGAGGTAGGGGCACGAATCTAGTGGTCTATTTGTGCCCTAGGGTGCTCAATCTTCCTCTCATGTACCTCTTCTTGCTTCTCCATCTCTCCACGCATTATTTCGTGCTCTCGCCAAGCCTCTAGTGGAAGCTCGTTGGAATCGCGACGTCCCGCCGTCGCTGTCGCCGAGGAAGACGACTGGGAGCGATGACTGACCGAGCACTTACAGCCCCGTCGTGCCTCTCCAAGCCTCCAAAAGCATTCCCCGACGCGCCCCCAGCACTCCAGAGCCATCAAAGCTCCGTTTGGTGCCCTAAACGCCAACCACAGTCGAGCTCGCTGGAATTGGATCGGGTCGACGGCGAGCGAGGTCTAGGGAACGAGGAGCAGTGTCATTCTTGCTTCTGGAAGATGGGAAATGTTCCACTCGTTGCCTCCAAGCCTCTAGGAGCCCTAAGCACCGTGCCACAACCCTCTAAAACCACCATCTTCCTCGACGCCGTCGCTGGAGTCGCGTCGACGACGAGGGAGGTGGGAGGACAACTCCAGCCATCGAGGCCAAGATCCAAACCATTGGATCTCCTCCCCTCCTTCTCTAGCTTCCTATGGGACCTGATGTTTGATCAGGCATCGGGATGCCCTCGAGGGGCAGCATCCCAGGTGGTCGTCGACGGCGGAGCTCCGTCGCCAGCACCTACAGTCTCTTTTTTTCTAATAAAAAAATAAAAAATAGTTTTTCTTTTAAATAACTTCTGTTGCTTTTGTTTTCTTACAGTTAGGTCCTTATTTTCTTACACATAGATCATTTTTCTTACAAATAGGTCCTTTTTCTTACTTTTAGGTCCCTACATATATTTTTAAATCCTTTTAATAATATTTGTCTTGAAATATTGCAGAGGAGCCCCTGTAAATTCTTAAAAATGTTTTCTAGGCTTTAATGTTAGACAAAAACCCCGTGATTTACTTTTCTTACAGTTTAAATCCAACATTTTGCAAAAAAAACCCTGAGCTTTGTTGAAATAGTTCTGAATGCATGTTTCATGTCATAATTGCAAATTAAACCTTGGGAATTTAAATATTTGCTCAAATGTGACCTAAATTGCAATTTAGCCCTTGAATTTTACTGATTTCTCATTGAATGCAAGTTTTCTAGGGTAAATTTACAAGTTAGTCCCAGAAAATTTCTATTTCCAACATGGACTCCTTTTCATGCATATTTAACCCTGAATTTCTTCAGAATTGCATTAAATACATGTTTTAATGGCAAAATTGTATTTTGACCCCTACGAATCCTTAATTTGACCAAAAATGCACAGATTTACACATTTGACCCTAGATTTCTTCAAAATTACATAAAATGTGTTTTTATATGTATTTTTGATAATTTAGTTTCATAATTTCAGTTTTCCTTCAGAATTTGGGATTTTTACACAAAAGCCCTTGGAATTTACAATTTTTGCTCTCACATGCATTTTGTACATTTTGTTGCTATTTTTCATGCATATTTTCTCATGCCTTCTTCCTTGCATCATGTATGCATTTTTAACTCATTTCAAGCTTGGTTTTCCTATCGTTTCCCAGATTTCTTCTGACTTTCGCAATTTTGATTTGATTTGACTTTTCATCGCCCGAGGGCGTACATTAATAGGCTTAACAATACCGACATTGTCCCGAATGAGGATTATTTTCCCTAATTTGATTTTCTCGGATTTCTTCGAGTTTTTGCTGATTTGTGTGATGTTTTCCGAGAGTTTCTTGATTTTCACGATTTTCTTCGTTACCCACGGGCGTACATTAAAGCGGCATTCTCAATGCCTACATTTGTCCCTCGGATTACATTTTTCCTTTTATTCATTTCTTCTCTTTGATTTGGCATGTTTTCCAGTTATCTTTAGCATGTGCACTCAAAATAGGCAAGCATATACACAATAGACAATTAGCAAGCAAGAAACATAGAAAGATCGAGTTCCTCGGGCGCATGGGGTTGCCTAACCCCTTCTCCATGCGTAATAAGAATCCTTACCCTTTCTATGGCCCGCAATGATTTGT
>JAMKQA010008075.1:0-13532 GCA_024699735.1 Posidonia australis | reverse complement strand
AAATGACTTTTAAAGAATAAAACCAAGTTTTGAAACAATAAGAAACAGGTTTTCTTTGGTTTTATCGTGTTTGCTTGTAGTTGGGTGTTTTGGGGGCACGTACTGGGTGACTTAGATGTCACTCACGCGTGCTGTGTGTTTTCAGGTGCAGGCAGCGTGCAGCCAGTTTCCGGTGCAGGAATCGGAATTTCTAGCCGCGCATCGAGATCCTAGAGGTGAGCTTTGGTTACAGTTCTTTTGTTCTGTAATTTGTGTAATTAGACTTGTGATGTTGTTGTTTGGTAGCGTGTCCGGGTTCAGGGCGTTACAGGGCTTGAGTTCTTAAAGCTAAATATTTTAAGGTTGCATACTTTTTAGGGATGCTGCATTAATTTAGGCATGTTCACGTACTTGTTCTAGTATACGCTTGGTTAAGCATACTTTATTACATGACTGTAAATGGATTATTAAAGATGGGAAATCAACTAATTTAATGGTAGATAATTGGGTGTAAGGTTTAAATGGAAGTTTATTAAATTTCTCTCCTAACCATTTGATGGGGTATGATGTGAACTTCGTAACGAATTCTAATACTAATGAATGGGATTTGGTTAAAATTAATTCTTTTTCAACCCTTTTGCTGACAAGATATGTATTACTCTAATTTGTAGACTGAGTAGAATGGAGATTGGAGAGGGATAGGATTGTTTGGGTGCATAGCTTAGATGGCAAATATTCTATAAACTCAGGGTTTGAATTTTTAGGGAGCATATTAGGAAATAGAGCTATCTACCTCCTAGAATTACTATGCTCCTGTGAAGGTGTATTACTAATATTATTCCAACTAAAGAGGTTTTAGGGAAGAGATTACCATGGATTATTACTTCCTGTGTTTTCAGCAGAACTAACGTAGAAAATGTTGATCATTTACTTTTGTACTGTTCTTTCTCAAGAGCGATCTAGTTGGTGCTGATCTGTAACATACATATCAAGTTCAACATCAGCCATCACTAGTACAATTAATAACATATTTACACAAGCAAATTGATAGACTAGAGATGAAGGAAAGGTTAGAATATGTTTGTTTACTTATCTGGTTGACTTGGAAACACCGTAATGAAGTCATATTTATTTAGGCGAGTAAAGCCAAATCCGATAGTAATGTTGAAATATTATAGGTACCAAAAGGACTATTATAAATCTTCTTTTAGATTGCAGTGTTTTGTATATGAAGGGACTGAATCTCTGCAGAGACAGGATCGTAGCAAAGAATGGCTGGTACCTTCAGAGGGTAAGTTAAAGATTAATGTTGATTTTGGGACAAGAACGGAGGAAAATCCTGCTTCAATAGCAACTACAGGAAGAAATTACTTAGGCTAATCAGTTATTCTATCGATTAAACAACTGGGTAGTTGCGACCCAACACCGGTGGAGATCAAAGCTATCATTTTGGAGTCGGAAGGGAGTGCGGCGGCGTTTGGAATGGAGATGGCGTGAAGGGTTTTTTCCAGAACCCTAATGACGACTGTTTGGGCAACGTGAATAAGGACCAACATCCAACAAAGGACTGTTGATATGGGGGGGAGGGTAGCCTGACGACTGTTTATTTGAGCTAAGATTTTCTTTAACGTTGTCATACAGGACCAGGTTTGGGCTACGACCCCATCCAAAAAGAAAATTAAAGAAAGAAGAAAACTTGGGAATTTACCTCTTCCATTCACGTTCATAGCACATGGTTTCAAGAAAAACATAATTGAAAAAGGTGTTTTGTAGGTGCCTACCGGATATTTCTTGTAGGTACATTAAATCTTAGATGTTCATCTAATTTTAAAGGGTAAGATTAAATTCTTATCTTTCTCTCTTCTGTCGTTTGTTGCCTTCCTTCTCTCTTTCTGACCTTCTTACTCTCTTCCTTCTGCTATCATCTTCCCACCCTCTTTCTCACCGTCGTCGCCTCCCCACCCTTCTCTTGCCGTCATTGTTATCACTGCCACCTCATCCTCCCTCTCCTCCAACGTACTCCTCCTTTTCCATGTATCATGCTGCATCGCTATGTCCGCTTGCTCTTCCTCCTCTTGTGTACCATGCTACGTTGTCTCCTGCTCTCTGTCGCTGTCATTGTCGTC
This sequence comes from Posidonia australis, assembly GCA_024699735.1. Lineage (NCBI taxonomy): Eukaryota > Viridiplantae > Streptophyta > Magnoliopsida > Alismatales > Posidoniaceae > Posidonia > Posidonia australis. The sequence goes on along the minus strand of JAMKQA010008075.1, from coordinate 11,427 downwards.
TTTCCTCCTACTCCTTCAACAACCTCCCTTGTGTGTTGCACTACTTGTCTCCTTTGCTACCATCGCCGTTGTCATTCTTCCTCTTCCTCCTCCCCTGCCTTCTCGCCTATCCCGTATCTTGCGTCGCCTATGTATCACGAAGCTCTTCCTCTTCCTCCTCCTTCCACTACTGTCAGTGACCACCGATCGCCCTAGTCGACCTTCCACTCTCTCTTCTTACGTCGTTGAGCCTAAAGGAAAGAGAGGAACGATCTGTTGGCCTAATAACTTGAGTGATCACAATCGTTGTTCAATCCAACGATTAAGAGTATTCCAACTTAAGATGCCTATAGGATTTTAGGATAAAATCCTGTAGACACCTACACAAAAATTGGGCTGATAACGTAATTTAAGTTAATCATAGGAAGTAGGTTTTACAACTCCTAGTAACAAATTTTGCTTGAGTCATTTAGAAACTTCTCCTCAACGAAATACATAGGGTGTCAACGAGTGGGGTTCAGGAAGGATAATGTTTTATCCTTATCTTCGTTCATGAACCAACATTTTTACCCTTATTTATTTATTATCTATTAAGAATAAACTTACCTATATCTATTTCTTACCTACAAAAATAAGTAGATAATAGGTAATAAATGGGTAAAAATTTTCTTATAAATACATGTAATAGATATCTCTTGCAAATACCACATAAATAGTAATAAAATAAATATTATAAATTAAAATAATAGCAAGATATTTAAATAAAGTAAACACAATTTCACGATGTTCATATGTTAAATAAGAAACATTTAAAGTATATTACAAGTTTAATTCTTGAACATAAACTTAATAAACAATTCAAAATTCCATTAGCCACCAAGTAGAACATTTCGTCATTCATTGTCATCATCCAAAATGGACTATGAGAGTGAGTTTTTTTTTTTTTTTTTTGTAAACAACAATTTTTGTCCAGGAATCTCAAACTCGAGAGAAAAGGCGTAATCCTGTCGTCTCCTGACCACTGTACTAGACACACATGGTCGACTAGGAGAGTGAGTGTGTCTACTACTTAGGGTTTTTTAATGAAAACAAGTAGGTTGAAACTTGGGCTTCGAACTTGGAAGCTTGGAAAATAGACTTGGGCTTTAATTTTAGGATAAAATTGGAATGACATTAGGGTAAAGCTCTACAAATGTTAATAACATTTAAATTATGCAGGTAATTTATACTTTAAGTAATGTTACAATTTAAATAGATAAAGTAGGTAACTCTACTCATTAAAACATGTAGGTAATTTTTCTTACTCATATCCTATCTATTAAATAAATAAATAACTTTTTTTAATCTATATCCTTTTAATTAAGATAAATAATGAATAAGATAATAGTTAAAACGATTAAAATTGACAGTCCAAACTCTGCATACTAAATCGTCTAAAAAAAACAGTATCTGCTTTGCAGAGACAGGACTTGCGTAGGTCGCCTAATATAAAAAACCAAAAACAGTGAGTTGTTTTCCATAAATTCTAGTTCGTAGGGCCATACCAGGCATTTACTGCTTCCCTCAACTTTGGTGTATTCCTTTCGTAGCCGTGGTGGATCTTCCTTACATGTGCTCATTACATCTACAATAAATACATCTCCTTCCCAACAGCAGTCCTCTTCCATTGGCCCTGCTATTCTAGGAACCGATAACAATGTCTTCTCCTCCTTCCTTCTTCTTTCTTCGTTTATTGGTCACTATTCTTCTTGTAGGACGTCGGAGTGCAGACGCCGCCAACCACCACCGCCGCCACTGCTCTCCACCTAACACCCAACCGCTGCGGTTCCGCCCGAATGGGGTGTTCAGGATACTGCAGGTGGCGGACATGCACTACGCCAACGGGGAGTCCACCGAGTGTCTGGACATGCTCCCTTACCAGATGCGCACTTGCTCCGACCTCAACACCACAACCTTCGTCCGCCGGATGATAAGGGCGGAGAAGCCCGACCTCATCGTCTTCACTGGTACTCTTCTTCAATCCCAGGAACTTCTTCTCTGTTCTCTCTTTTTTTTTCGTGATAAGTTATTTGGTTTTGGAGAAATCCTTTGTGTTAAAAATCGAATCTTTTATCTGGTGGAACTCGAATGGGGCTCTGCACTATTTTATTCTTTGTTGCCCAATTGTTTTGTTTTTGTTTGAAAAGTTCCATCGTTTTCGGTAGATTTCTTCTAGCAAAAAGAAGTGAAATTTTCGTGATTCTGTGATCTGAATGATTCGTTTCCTTTTGGTATCAGGTGACAACATCTATGGCTTCGACGCCAAAGACGCGGCCAAGTCGCTGAACATGGCATTCGAGGCGGCGACGGCATCGGGGATACCGTGGGCGGCGGTGCTCGGCAACCACGACCAGGAATCTACTCTTTCAAGAGAGGGTGTCATGACCCATATCGTTGGAATGCCCCATACGCTATCCCGTGTCAACCCTTGTGGCCTCCGCTATAAAATCGATGGGTTTGGCAACTACCACTTGGAGGTCAGAGGAGTTGTTGGTTCGCCGCTCGCCAACAAGTCGGTTCTCAATCTGTATTTTCTCGATAGCGGCGACTATTCGACGGTACCGAAGATACCTGGGTATGGATGGATTAAGTCCTCTCAGCAGCACTGGTTCAAACAGACCTCCCTCAAACTCAAGGTAGTTCTTAAGCCCATTGTGTGTCAAAATAGTCTCGAACTTGTGCTTCAATGGAAAGAGTCAAGATAAACCCTTCTTAAGTCTAATCCTGATTGTGTGTGATTTCAAAGGGTTCAGCATCTTTTTGTCTTGTGATTGAAATCATTTTCTTATAGCTTGGTCAAGAACTAACTTGCTAAATGGAGTAAGTATACATCAAATTGAATCTGTGAACTCTCCTTTTCTACAGAAAGAGTACTTGAAAAAGCCGGAAGCACAGAAGGAGCCTGCCCCAGCCCTTGTCTATTTCCACATCCCATTGCCAGAATTCAGCGTCTTCAGCACCAAGAACATGACAGGTGTGCAACAGGAGCCCATCAGCTCACCTACTACTAACTCTGGGTTTTTTACGACCATTGTGGAGGCTGGAGACGTGAAGGGAGTCTTTGTAGGCCATGATCATGTCAATGACTTCTGCGGGGAGCTCACAGGAATACACCTTTGCTATGCCGGTGGATTTGGCTACCATGCCTATGGGAAGGCTGGGTGGTCCAGACGGGCTAGGGTGGTTGATGTTTCTCTTGAGAGGACAATGCAAGGGAGTTGGGGAGGTGCAAAATTAATTAAGACACGAAAACATCTTGATGATGACAATCTATCTAAAATAGATGCTCAGGTCCTCTGGGACAGAGGTTCTGTTGGTAAGATCCACCTTTGCCATTGTTGTTTCCACTCAAGCCTGGTTAATTACATAGGTTAGATCATTTGATAATTGTTTTTTTGCATTTGTTTTTGTGATGTGTAGAATATCTTCTATCAGGCCTCAAAATTTCCACTTCTTACTAACTGAAAACAATTAAAAGAGTTTTTATGATTTGAATTAAACATCATACCTTCCTTGATCAGTAAATTGTTTTGGCTATTCATCTCTGCATTAGTAGAAAACATTCCTTTTCTAGTTTGGTTCTCAAATTTTCAAAACACCTTAGCCTACAGTAGAAAGCACCTTAGCCTAACAACTTAAAAACCCTTAACGGGTGACATCTTTGACTCCACATTCCATTAACATAATTGGCAGATTTGAATTTGGCCTCAAACAAAATTTTTTTGCCTCGATAAAGATAGAGTGAGAAAAACAGACCAATACCATATACCAGTCACTTTTTTCTAGACTTGCCTAGATTCCTTATGAATTAAAAGAGGTCTGATGGATTTATTCATTTGTCTTTCACAGGGAGGCGGAGGCGTCGGAAGCGAGCCATCCCTGGAAATTAATTGGTCGACACAAGCAAGGATATTCTTGAGAAATTGTATTGTATGATTGGGGTATTGATGAAGCATGAATGAATTGTTTACTAGTTCAATGAGTCCTCTTTAGAGTGTCGTCTGCATTGCATAAACTTTCAGATGGATGCTTTCGTTCAACTGCAACCGGCAAAATGCAAGCTGTATTTTCTAGGCAATGAACACCTGGTAGACTTGGAGTAAGAACTGAAGAAACAACAATGCCAATACTTTTATAGCATTCAGTATAGCAGTAGCCTGTTGGTTCAGCCATTCATGGCAGGAAACTGTCAATGCAGCTCTTATTAAGACCCGTATGTGTCCGATAGAGAGTTTTTTTTATAATTATTGTAAGGGCTCAAGGCCCAGTATGCATCTGAATAGAGTTGGTGTAATGATTTTAAATGGTTTTTGCAAGGGAAAGCAGTTTGTAATTGTACCACTACCTTGTAATTATCAAGTTGATCGGTTCTAAATGGTTCTTGTTAAGGTAGAAGAATCAATTAGTTTCTCATTAACATAGGGATTACGTATATATATAGGAGGATATAGATATATAGATATCTAATAATTTGAATATTACTAATAGCCTATGGTCTCACTTCATACTTTTCTTAAAGTTGGAACATATATATTTGTCATATTCAGTTTGTTATAAAGAGACTTAAAAACACTTAGGATTAGGCCTTTGGTCAAAGTATCAACAAGTTGTCTTGAGGAAGGAGTATAAGAAGTAAAAATGATCTCCTTTATGACTGTGTTTTGCATATAATGGTAATTAATTTGAATATGTTTGGTTCTCTCATAAGAAGTCAGATTATTAGTAATGAATATGGTTACTTGATTATCACAATGCATTAATATAGGTGTTTGCATTGGTAAACCTAACTTTGTTAGGAGAGACTTGAGCTACACAAGATTACACAAGGTTTGTGTTATGAACTTGTATGCTGCTTTTGTATTGAATCTAGAGATTATACTTTATTTCTTACTTCTTCAAGTAACCAGATTCCCCTCGACATAGTTATAGTAGTCTAAAGTTGATTTTCTGTCTCTCGTCTCTGCATGGCTTGAGTTAGAGTATGCTTCAACCTGTAGATGTCCATGTTTTTTATAAATAAAACCTTCTCCGGATACACCTTTAATGTATGTCGATACGTGTAATGCTCCTCTTTAACGTATCATTTGTGGTTCATGTATGAATTAACTGAGGAGACCAACTATATAAGAAATATTTGAATGTGTGATAGCTAAGTAAATCAATTTTCCAATGAGTCTTTTATATCATCCAACATCTTCAAATAATTTAGAGGAGCTATCCCAAAAATTTGGGTATAAATCAACCAAGGTGCTTTCTAGTTTATAACCTAAGAGTCTTGTCTCTTGGAGAAGATCAAGAGTATACTATGTGATAACACCATTTTATCTCTACTCTATGCAAACTCTATCTTAAGGAAATATCTAGGTTTTCCCATGTCCTTTATAATAAAATATTTTCTCACATAATTCTTAGTCTTCATGATTTCTATCGTGTCACAGTCGATCAAAAGTATGTCATTAACTTATACAACCAGAACAACAATGTCACTAGTGCATCTCCTGAAAAATATAAAGTGATTGCAACACATTGCTTAAAACCTGCTGCCATAATAATATTACTGAACTTTTCAAACCATACTCACATACTCTGTTTGAGACCATAAATCACCTTTTTAAGGTGGTAGATAGTATTCTCTTCCTAAGCAAAATATCTTGGAGGTTACTCCATAATGACTTATTATGCAAGATCATCATAGAGAAAGGCATTTTTTACATCAACTTGATACATCTTCCATGACTGATTTATAGAGATAGAGAGCAACACCGATGTAAACGTTTTAATTAACTGCAAGTGCATGATGTACAAAGTAGCACGTCGACAAGTATGGGTCAATCTCATAGAGAAAAATGTTTAAAAGAAACAAAGATTGATTGTCAATTATTGAAAAGAGTTTGAGAGAGATGATGTTTAAAAACTAAAACTAGAATATCAAGATGTAATCAAATTAATTAAAACTTAGGGTTTCGAATCCATTTATGTGACATTGAGAATGTATAAGTAAATTTACTCTATCTCTTGTTTTAGATCTTAATATTTGATTAAATAATTTTTTTCCCTAACAAGTATATACTAATTGTTATGCATCATTGAATATCAAGTAAGGAATAAAAATACATAGAGTCAAATAAATCGAATGATATATGATAGATCTGGGATTATATACTTAAACCATAAATCATTTTTCCCTAAGTATAGACTCAACAGAGAAATTCAATATTAGCCTATTAAAATTTATCGAATGATGAATAATCTATGTAATATACATCTAGTCTACATAATCATAGCAACAAAGCATAAGAGAAAGAACAAAACTTACTCATAGCATCTCAATTCACATAAACTTCATCTCAACCCTAGAACTAAAAACTTAGCCAAGCATGATAACAACAAGCACTAAAATAAAAGATGAAAAAGGAGAAATACAAGACATAATTAAAGGGAAAAAATGAACTTATATTAATAAGAACCTGAGTTTACAATTAGAACAATGCTAGAGAGTCTTCCACAATAACAAAGAAAAATTCTAAGCCTAGAAGGTGGAAGCACCCTTAAATCTACACAAGTGGTCCTTTTATAGACCTACAAAGATTTGCTTACATCGAAAACAAATCCGAATACAAAATTTCATTTTTAGTTTTGAATACAAGATGTTTACAACTGAGAGTCATATCCATCAAAGACTGAGTCAAAAAAATCCTGTGTTGGCATTTGGGAGGCATCGGATATGAATCTAGATGCCTGGGAGACGTCCACGTTAGCCAGGATCTACTTTGACTTGTTCCACTTGTTAGCTGATATTTTTCCTAGTTTTTAGGCACGTGAAAAATATGCATTTGATCTCTTGATGTAGCTTTAGAATTTTCCATGTGAAAATCTCTTCTTTTCTTACGTAATTATTCTTTTCCTCCTTTTTTTTCTAGATTCTTTCGAAGTCCTCAGGTTCCTACAAAATTTGCATAATACACCTTGAGTAGCATTATTTATATACAAAATAGATAAAGATGGGAATAAAATATGTATGAATTATGAGTTAATCAAACACATAAATAGAATTCAGTCAAACCACAAGAGAGAAGGGTTCAGCATAATCAATATCAAATGTCTGTGTAAACCCATAAGCTACTAGACATGCTATGTATCGATCCACTAATCCGTCTAGTTTATACTTAACAGTGTAAATGCATCTACCGCCAACAACACAAGTATCTGTATTTCCACATGATCCACATGATAGCAAGGCCTGTATTTCCACATTCGTGACAGCTTTCATTGTGGAAGGAGAAGAGCCTCTTTGTAGTTCTTGGGAATAGACATAGAGGAAAAAGAAAATGCAAACTGGTGAAAGGTGGGGTGAAGTCATTCATAAGAAACAAAATTAAAAATAAGACGAACAGTAATAAACTGCTTACCCTGTTGAAGAGTAATAGGAATTTCTAAGTTAGAAGGAGTTGGACCTACTAACATGAAAGAGGAATTAGTGGGCAATGAAGCCTGTGGAGCTTGCCTAGGTCGACGAGTGTATACCTGCAATACGTGAAGAGAAGCCATAGAAGCGCCATCACTACAATCAAAGAAGGAATTTTTAGCTAGAGTAGGTAGAGGAATTGAAATAGGAGACGTAGTGGGAGAGGAAGACCCTTAAAACGGTGTGGCCTTAACAAATGAAACATCAGCTGATATAAGGTACCATCGAGTACTTGGATAATAGCATTGATATCCATTTTGAATCAGAGAATACCCCACAAAGATACATTTGATTGACCTACGTGAAAGTTTATCAAGTCCAAGGGAGAGGTTCTGAACATAACCAACACATCCAAAGACATGGGGGAAGGAGATGAAACAAAGTAAACGGAATATCACCAAACAAAACAGAGAAAGGCATCCGATTAATACGATAGGAGGCCATGAGAACTTCATCAAACCAAAAAAGCTTTGGAATGTTTGAATCGTGAGGATGCTAGTAACATTTAGATTATGACGATGCTTCCTCTCAGCAATCTTATTCTGTTGAGAGGTATGAGGATAAGTAGTTTGATGCAATATACCCAGAGAAGTACAAAAAACATCAATTTCAGTATGAAATATTTTTCGAGAAGTAGAAAATTGGATTTTTATTTCATTGATTTTTTTTATTACATTAGGAACATGAGCTAGGTCTTTCAATAGATATACCCAAGACACATGAGAATAATTATCAATAAAGACAATGTAGTATTGAAACCCAGAGCTAGAACACACACGAGGACCCCAAATATCTATATGAATTAACTCAAAAAGACTATTACTGACAAACTTAAATAAATGCGATAGGTTTCACGATGATGCTTACCTAACTAACATGACTTACATTCAAACGGCTCAATAGACAACCACGATAAAGCTTGTTGAAGCTTACAAAGTGAGGGGTGGCTAAGATGATAATGCCACATGAGAGAAGACTCCTACATAGAGATGGAAAACAACAGGCCCTTGGGAACCATATCACGAATAAGCAGTTACAGTTCACGACTACATTCATGGCTCAAACCAATCCTTTTCTTCAACTTTAGGTCTTAAAAATGCAGTAATATGGAAAAACAGGTCATAGAGTAGAATAAGGTTTTGGTAATAGCACTAATGGAAAGAAAATTAACAGAAAAATCAAGGATACAGAGAACTTTGTCAAGAGGGAGACGTGAAGTGGCCTAAACAACTCTTTCACCAGCTACAAAACATGACCTACCATCAGCAATGAAGATAGAACGGAGGTCTAGTAAATGAAACAAGTATGTGAAGAGATCTTGATTACTTGACATATGAGTGGAGGCCCTAGAGTCTATAATCCAAGAACTATCTTTAGTGGTTATATAGGCATCAATACCTTATGTGGAAACATGAGTAGTTGTAGCAAACTACTGGCTAGCCTGGAATAGTAGGAAATGCTCATATTCCACTCTTACAACTGCAACTATATCTAGAATGGCCTCAGTATCATTAGAACTACTTGTTGAACATTCTATGCTCATTCTGATTTGCCAAACTTATCCTAGCATTTTTCAAATGTATGGTTAGGACGACCACAATGATCACACTTCCTACTTGCTCTACTGCTTCTAAGTTGTGGCCTTTGCCACGTCCCTGACCACGACCACGACCATGAGTTGAGCTAATCATTGTTGACTACTCAAGAAGAGAAGGTGTCCTAGTAGAAATGCAAAGGACATGACCAAATGTAGAGGAGAGCGAAGGAACTGTCTCAACACTAACTGCCAGGCCACGAGCCTGAGAAGCAATCTCATAACGAAGAGCAGACAAAATATTAACAACTACCAAACCCTCATGATACTCCCGTAGTGTCTTTACATTAGGTACAAGGGGTTAGTTAACATCTAGTTCATCCATCTAAGCACGAAGGGAGATATACAATTCCTAAATGAAGCGGTAACCATGTTGAAGAGTAAAAAACTACTCATAAATCACAAACACCTAGGAAATGTTCTTTTCATGGTCATACATCTCCTTTGTCCTAGATCCTCTTGGCAACGGTGAGAAATATGACATCTAAAGCAATGCTTTCCTCCATGTTATTAGTAAGCAACAAAATGACACCACAATCGTAGCAAATTATCCACTATTGTGGGAGTCTTTCAGTGAGGAAGGGTTGTTTGTGATGTGTTTCAACTTCCTGTCATCCTCGAGAAGCATTGTGAACACTTTGGCCCAACGGAGATAGTTTTTGCCATTGAATTTCATTGTTGTATCACTTAGATTTCACACCCATAGATCATAGAAGGTGTCGAAGGAGGTGTGCATGGAGGAGGAAGCCATGACGAAGCACAATTGTCACAGCACAGGTAGAAATTGTAGCAATCAGCACACATGCCCAAGGATGAGGCACACACAGAGTCACACGAACGAGTGTATTGGTATGATCAACATGTAATCAAGCCACAACAAGCATGAAACAGACACATATGAGGCAAAACACAAGCCCTACAATTGGTGGACAGGCACACACAGCCTATATGGGCTTCCCTAACTGGTGGTAGAGGCTATTGGACTCACCAAAGGGGATAGGAAGTGACAACACTAGTGGGTGGTGGCGCTAAAGGAAGTGGCAGTGATAGGAGTGCTAAGGGGGTGGCAGCATAAGGAGCGGCGACATAAGGAAAGGCAATGGTGCCATGGTTTGATGGTGGTGCAGGGAGAGGAAAGGAGGGGAGGGGAATGGTGGGGGTCGATGGCTGGTGGGTGGATGGAATAAGGTTAGGCTCTTGGAATCATGTTAAGGTAGAAGAATCAATTAGTCTCTCATTAACAAAAGAATTACATATATATACATATATATGGTAGGATATAGATGTATGAATATCCAATAACTTGGATATTACCAGTAGCCTATTGTAGACACCCCAATTTTCTGATTTTGCAGGATGGAGATGTGGTGGCTGAGCTCTAACTAAGCCCATTTAGCCCATTTGGACCCATTCAACCCTAATTGGGCCAATGCGGGCCCACAAGGCCCACATAGGTCCATTAAACCCAGTTTGAGCCAGTTTGGGTCCACAAGCCCATTCTAAACCCATTTAACACTCATTCAACTTGATTGGGCCCACTTAAACCCAATTGGGCCCATGCTGGCCCACAAGGCCCACAATGGCTTGACCTACATTTCCTCCTACTTGATTTTCCAAAGTTTAGCATATTTCTTCCTCATCTTCCAAAATCAAGTCAATTTCCACATTTACCTAAGTTTTCCTACTAAATAATCACATTTTCACATTCTTCATAAATTCCCTGATTGAACCCATCTTCTTCTTCACCTATCTGATTTTCCTAGTTCAACCTCAAATCCTCCCCTACTGAGTTTAGCCCAGCACCTCGCCATTGATCCAGCAAGCCACAGAGTAGCCCCAGCCATCCGATCAGCCGTCGGCAACCTTTGGATTGCCGTTGATCTCCTGCCGGCAACCAAGGGGACAGGAGGGGACAACCGTTAGAGATGTTTGTTAGTCTGTTAGGAGGAGTGTCTAGTTTGTTAGAGGAGTGGGCCAATCTGTTGCGAGTGGGGGAGAGCATTCTGTTACAGGTTTTTTTGTTGGGTTCCAGTGGCCTATATCGAGAGGCAGCCAACAATTCAGAAGGGAGGAGCATTCAGAACTTTTCCACCGCACGAGAAGGAGAGCAGAGAGAATTCAGAGAGAGTAGGGAGCGAGAGGGAGAATCCTAAGCTCGAGGAGCAACTCAGAGCTCCAGCAGATTGCCTCCAACCAGGTACGTTCTCTGAATCCCTCTCCAGCCTTTAATTCATAGCCCCTAGGTCTTTTCCTCTCTTTTTGGAGCGATTCCAAGCGATCCAGAGGTGTTCTCTGATCGGAATCGCTCTCCGGCAACAGAGGTGTGGGGGGGGGGGGGGGGGGGGGGGGG
>JAMKQA010008074.1:0-17572 GCA_024699735.1 Posidonia australis | reverse complement strand
AGAGAATAAAACATTCACTTTTGCATATCTGTTTGCATGGCTTTCTGAATGACTTTGAGCTTGATTCTTTTACTACTCTTTCTTTGATATTCCATGGTTTTGCATGCATGTTTTCAGTTTAAAACAAGATTGTTTTCTAGTTGTTTTCTCCCTTTGCATATTCAGTCTTTGGTCAGAATATGGTAGGCTGGTTGCACTTTACTCCTACATGGAGAACCTTATGCATCAGCCCATGATCCAGTGACATGGCTGAGTCTTGCTTCTTTCATTTTAGCATAAATTGGTGAGGTCTTGTGCGAGGCTACCCGTCCTTGAGCACAAGGTCCATAAGTCATTGCACTTACATTTCTTTCACTTTTAAGGCATATTTTCCAAGTTTTGCGAAGGATTTTACATGGCATGATTTTCTGGAATGCATTCTCATGTGATGTGGCACTGCATGGATTTCTATTTTTCCTTAGCACATCTTTCTGGCCCACATAGGAGCACCTAGGTGGCGCACCAGACTGGAGCACCAGTCTGGCGCACCAAACAGGTGCATCAGTCTGTTTTCAGTAGCACACAACAGGTTTTCATATGGTTTTTAGCATGCTTTCTCGACATGATTTGCTTCTGGATTTTTCCTAGTTTTCTTCCTTGACATATCAGGAAGGCAAAGCTCTGCTTTTAATTATTTTTATGCATGTTAGATTGCATTTGGCATATAGCAAAGTAAGGATGAAAAAATCATTCGAAATTGATATATCTTTGATTTTATTCATGCAATGACTATGCATCGACACTTGACCCGACATACGAGTGATACTTCTGAGTACTAGGACACACCTTGTACATCATGCACCCTTATTTAGCACAAGACACCAAGCATGGCATGGCATATCGCCCTCGGGCGTATAGCAAATGTTGAAAAGCCGACATTTCATATAAACAAATGAAAAACCTATAAAAGATCGATTTATCGAGCACACGAGGGTGCCTAACACCTTCCTCGTACGTAACAGGGATCCTTACCCATTTTCTGGTATTTGACCTGCTTTTCCATTGCACGATTTGCATGTTTTATATGTTTTTCCTCGTCTTCCATTTCAATAGACTAGGTGGCGACTCCTATATTTGCATATTTTATATATTTTTGCCGTGACTTTGGCGACCCTCGTGTATTTTGGCCTATCGCGCCGAAGTTTCGAGGCTGTCGCCGGCATGGTTACAGATATAACAATGAAGACAAACGCAAATACAATGGTATCGATCCTTATAAACATTTTAAAAACATTGATATAGTGAAGTGTGTATTTTTAAACATTGGGTATTAAATTGTGAAAACTTGAAAAAGCAATGAAGGGTAATTTTCCCTTGATTATATCATAAAATTTAGTGTGATTTATAAAAGTCATATCACTTGATATAATCTCATGACATGAAATATCATAAGATGTATCACAAAATTCTATCACCAAATACAGTGTTCCTCTACAAAAGGGATTGTATTATCATTTATTTGCATTTTTACAAAGAAGTGTAATATGGTATCGTTAGAAGCTTCAAATGATTTTAATTGTTCAATGTCGATGCCCCAACTACGTTGATTTTGAAGGCAATTGCCACTTGGCACTTTGATTTGCTTGTGAATAAAACACATCTTGCAAATATGTGGTGTTGAAGAAGACCATTCATCGTATTCTTATATTAAACTAATATAATGGTCTTTCCAAACTTTCATGGTCTCTCTTTTCATGTGAGTAATGTTAGACCTAATAATCATACTCATTCTAATCATCATAGGTTAATGAGGGATTAGTTATTGTAAATCTTCTTTATTCTAGAGTTTTTTAGAAAGATTCCTTTTTGTAACTAATTCTCCTCCTCTCCTATATACGAGGATGTATATCATTCTTTTGGTACAAGAAAAATATATCTGATGGTTACTTGTCAAAATATTGTTTATCATGGTAATAGAGCGTAACTAACTCGTGTCCTTCTTCCTCCTCTTTTTTCCTTCCTTCCTCTTTCCTGCGGTCCCTGTTCCAGCTTTCCTTTTCTTCATTCTGTTGTTTCGCCTCTTGTCATGGCTACTCATGACGATTCCTCTGTTGTTTCGCCTACTATTTCACCTTCACTTCCTCTCACCTCTAGCTTTCCTACATCATACATCCTCAGCCTCATTCTGATCAAGCTTGATCGGAAGAACTCCCCTCTGTGGCGTGCTACGAGATTACAACCTCTTTAGGTTCGTCGATGGGTCTCTCCCACCTCCTACTTCCCTCTCATCCTCCTCTCTCCAGTCTCCTCCATCTTCCTCTACTACCTTCACCAAAGTCAAACTTACCATTCAGCAATGGGAGTAACAAGATAACCTTATTCTTGGTTGGCTTTTGGCTTCTATCTTCGAGTCTATTCTTCTCCATGTTGCTGCTCAAACCACCTCCCATGGAGTGTGGACCACCCTCCATCATATGTTTACTTCAAAATCAACAACTCGTATTCTCCAACTCAGATTTGAACTTCAAAACCTGCAGAAAGGAGACAAGTCGATGGGAGGAGAACATCTGAGTCATGCTATCTCCATCTATGATGTCTTGTCTGCTTCCGGCGAAATTGTCTCTGATCATGAGCTATGTCTCTTCATTCTAGGTGGTCTCGGACCACCCTATGAGTCTCTCGTCATCTCTATTACGACGCGTGCTGAAGCTCTTTCTCTCCGTGATCTACAGGGTTTACTCTTTAATCATAAGCTTCATCTACAATGACAACATCTTTTGGAGGATCCTCCCACTGCTAATGTCGCTCAACGAAGTTAGCCTCATCCTCGTTATGACAAAATAAATTGGTCGGCCTCTTGAGGGGCCAGCAATTATCAAGGAGGTGGTCGTGGCTCTCCTCAGTGTGGTGGCTGTGGTCAAGGGTGTCACAACACCTCTCCGGTTTGCTAGATTTGCTCATGTGCATGCCAACTTGCCATCAATTGCTTCAAACGCCTTGACATTCATCAATTCCCTGCCATTTATCACCCTCCTCAACATCCTTAAGCTCATGCTGCTACTACATTGCCGACCGCACTCACAAATAATACCCGGTATCCTAACACAGGGATTACTACTTACCTAACCAATGATCTGGGCAATCTATCCATCTCTATTCCATACCATGGCTCGAACACTGTGACCATCAGAAATGGTATGGGTCTTCACATTTCCTACCATGGCTCTACAACTCTTCATTCCAAATATAAGAATTATTCCATAAACAATATGCTTGTTATTCCTCATTTACATAAGAATCTTCTCTCTGTTCGCCAATTCTGTATGGACAACAATGTTTATTTCATTTTCTTCGCTACTCACTTCCTCGTCAAGGATCGGAAGTCTCACCAGACCATGTATTGAGGACTGGTTAAGGATGGGCTATTTGCTCTTCCAATAAGGAGTGGAGCACCTCCATCTATTGGATTATATGCCCTTGTTGGTGAATGGACTTCTTCAACTATTTGGAATGAACGGTTGGGCCACCCCAATTTTCAGGTGACATGCTCTATGCTCTAGCGTCACTAGTTATCGTACTATTCCTCTTCGTTTCCAATGTGTCTTGCTTGTTGCTTTGGGAAATCACATAAGCTTCCCCACTTCACCTCTACCACTATTTACAAACAACCCTTGGAACTAGTTTTTAGTGATCTCTGGGGTCCTTCCCCTAACATGTCTCTGGATGCCTACTGGTATTACATTAGCTTTGTAGATGCTTTTTCCAAATACACCTGGTTGTATCCATTATATTGTAAATCTGAGGCTCTGCATGTATTCAAACGGTTTAAAATTGAAATGGAAGAGCAATTCAGTAAATCTCTTATATCCCTTCAAACTGATGGTAGCAGGAAGTTTATTGCTTTTAAACCTTTTCTTCGTAAACATGGCATCGTTCACAGGCTCTTTTGTCCACATTCTCGTTCTCAAAATGGGAATGTTGAACGTCACCATCACCACATTGTTGACTCCGGGCTTACTCTTCTTGCTCGTGCCAATTTTTCCAAGAAGTTCTGGCTTGAAGCCTTTGTCATATCTGTTCATCTCCTCAATCGTCTATAGACCAAGTCTTTTTAGGCGAAGTCTCCCTTTGAGGCCTTACATCAAACACCTCTTGATTATCTTTCTCTGTGGTTATTTGACTACAACTGCTTTCCTAATCTCCAACAGTTCAACAAACATAAGTTTGACTTCTGTTCCAAACCATGCATTTTCCTCGACTACGCTTTCAACCATCATGGTTATAAATGCTACGACCCGTACTCAGCTCACATCATCATCTCGAGAGATGTCTTCTTCCATGAGCAATATTTCAATGCCAACAACAATCTTCTGTCTCGTCCCATCTTAGATACTTCTACGACTCCTTCTCTATTGGGCCCAGCTCCCTTTCTTTTACTCGGTCCAATTCAGTCCACTCATTTAAAGCCACACATTGTTCCTACGGCTTTTACCTTAGAAAATCTAAAGCCTACTTCATCAACAAATGCTCCTATCTATCCCATCCAATCTTTACCTTCTCTCCCACCTCTACCTCCTACCACTCGTCGTCCCATGGTCACCAAAGCCTCTATTGGTATTAGGAAACCTAATCCCAAATACGCTCTTCAAGCCATTGCTAATCCTTCCATTCCACATTCTTACTCTGCTATTGTCAAATATCCTAAATGGAGGTTGGCCATAGATGATGAGTAAAATGCCCTTCTTTAGAATGGAACATGGGAACTTATTCTGCCTGCCTCATATCAGAACATCATTGGATGTAAAATGGATCTTCCAAATTAAGGAGCGTGCTGATGGCTCTATAGAGCGTTACAAAGCTTGTTTGGTAGCCAAGGGATTTCATCAACAATTTGGTGTCGATTATGATAACACATTTAGTTCGGTTATCAAAGCAGCCACCATAAGGACTGTCCTTGCCTATGCCTACTCAAATAAGTGGCATTTTCATCAAATGGACATCAGCAATGCCTTCCTTAATGGGCACCTCTTAAAAGCTATTCACATGGCCCAACCACCAGGTTACATCGATCAAACTACCCTGGTAATGTGCTTGGTTTAACAGACTTCATGATCATTTGCTTGCAAATGGGTTTGTTGATTCTAAGTCTGATACATTTCTTTTCAGTCGACACCATGCCTCTGCTATAGTTTTATTTCTCGTATATGTTGATGATATTATAATCATTGGCTCAACACCCATTGTTGTAAAAGATGTTATACACAATCTCTGCAAGGACTTTGCCATTCGTGATTTAAACTCTCTTCACTATTTCCTGGGAATTGAGGTCACTCCTACGACTTCTGGTCTTCATCTGTCACAGACTCGATACATCACCAATCTCCTTCATAGCATCAATTACAATATATGAAGTTGTGTGCCACTCCTATGGCGTCCACCTCCAAGTTCTCTTGTCTTTGTAATATCTTCCATTAATAAGGCTGGACATCTCCTTCACTGTAAATAAAGTTTGCCAATTCGTGTCGACTCCTACTGATCTTCATTGGTCTGCTGCGAAGAGGATTCTTCGCTACCTCAAAGGCACACTTTAGTTTGATATTCTTCTCCAGTCGACCATGGATTTTCGACTACAGGAGTACTCCGACGCTGACTGGGTTGGTGACTGAGATGATCAGCGATCTCATGGCGGGTACTGTGTTTTTATAGGACCTAATCTTGTCTCCTGGCGCTCGAAGAAGCAACGTACTGTTGCCCATTCCAACACTGAATCAGAATATCGAGCGCTTGCAAATACTACATGTGAGCTTGCATGGCTAAGCATGCTTCTCTGGGAATTGCGCATCTCTTCCACTGTTTTGCTCAGGTTCTGGTGCGATAATCTCAGTGCCGCTTACTTAACGACCAACCCAATCTTTCATGCTTGGACCAAACAAGTCGAGATCGACATGTATTTGTTCGAGAATGTGTGGTGCAACGTCTTCTCGATGTTCATTTTATATACTCGGCTGATCAATTAGTCAACGTTCTTACTAAGGCTCTTGCCATTAGGTGTTTTACCCATTTACGTGACAAGCATACTGTCGTTGAACCCTAGTTACGCTTGTGGGGGTGTATTAGATCTAATAATCATACTTATCCTAATTATCATAGGTTAACGAGGGATTAGTTATTGTAGCTTTTTATTTATTCCTTTTTGGAACTAATTCTCCTCCTCTCCTATATTGCGGGGATGTATATCATTCTTTTGGCACAAGAAAATTCTTTTGGTACAAGAAAAATATATCGAATGGTTGCTTGCTGGAATATTGTTTATCAAGTAAGTGTTGGCTTGAATTAGAATTAAATGGTTATTGTGATTGAACAAGAAGACATAGTTGTGTTTCTATTTATATATCTATATTCTACGATATAGTGAACTTTCGAAAGTCTCTTGTTCAGTTATTTACAAGAGGATGTAATAAAAAAAGACATTTTGATGAATAAAATTGGAGTTTATTTTATAAGGTGAAAATAATCGTAATATTACCATACCAAATTAAAACTTAAATGGTTGAAGATCTTGTGATGCATATTAATTAAAAAATTAAATTGAAATTAATAAACTCATTAAAATTTAAACTTAAGGTAAACAAAATCGTTATCTTTTTCATCGTAATACAACGATCTTCATTGCATATTTTTGTGTTTATGCATTTTCTCTTTTTATAGCTTGTACCTTTACATGTAGGGTCTGTTTGTGCCTTAAGCGGTGTTTGTGCTTTCTTAAGGAAAAGGAAACCGTTTCCTTTAGTTTCTAAAGTATAAAAAGCAAGGAGTTTTTTTTACCCTGGCTTATACGCTCGAATCTAAAGGAAACACTCTTAGTGCTTCATCTTCCTCCTTTAGTTATACTTGCATCCTTCTTCCTCCTTCTCTTTGGTTTTCCTTCTTCCTCTACATCTTTCTTTTTTCTTTCACAAATTCTAACAGCAAGGTGGTGTGGTTTTATTAAGCAGTAAGTATTCTCCATCTTCTTTGTACTTTCGATCTGCAAGAAGTTTTTTTTTCCATTTATATACTTTTTATTGATTTTGTAGTTTTATTATTTCTATTATTATATTAAAATTTAAGACATTTATGTTTATTTAGACAAACTAAAATTATTTTTCTTCGACATGCATACAACTTTTATTTTTTATTTGTTTCCGATACACCATAAATTTAGTGAAATAAAAAATAAATTCTGTTGATTTATATTTCCTTTGGTTTTCTATGATTTCAATTTTCCATTTCCTTTCATTTCTAACTAATCACTAATCAGTAATAAAAAAAAATTTCAAACCCAAACTATTTCTCCCTAAATAACTCTCCCCATAAAAAAATAATTCTTCATCTCAAATTAAAAAAAAAAACATATAAATTCCTTCCTTCCCTTCCTCCCGTCTCTAGTCTTACTACTTTCTCGTGCTTCCTCTCTCATCTCCCCCACACTTTCTCCTCTCAAAATTACCCCTTCTCCCCTCCTCGATCGAGTCGGTTTTGGATCCCAAAACCCTAATTCTCCCCCCCTGCACAGAGGGAATTCCTTCGATCGGGGTTTCGTTCCTCGATTTCCCTTCTTTCGGTTCGTCGGCGATTAGGAGGTGGACGGTGGTGGACGGAGTCGTCGGGGATGCGAGTTGCGAGATGAAGCTCAAGAGGAGACGGGTCGTGGAGGTGGTGAGTAGTGGTCGACACTGGAATTCGGCCGGCCTTGTCCTTTTTGTTGCGCTTGCTTGAGGATTTTTTTTTCGTTTGTTAGGTTGTTTTTTTTTTTTTTTCGTGTTTGGACTTTTGGGAGGGGATTGCATGCGTGGCGGATGGGTATGGTGCTGGAGGATGGCGGTTGTGGTTTGTTTTCTCCTGTGATGGGGTTTGGATTTATTGGTTTTGCTGCTGTTGTTATTTTATTGCTGCGTAAAGATTGTTTGTTTTTTTTTGTTGTAGTTTCGTTGGGAATTCGGATTTTTTTTTCCCTTCGTGTGTGATGTTTTTTGCTAGGGTTCAGTGAGTTCGGCATTGTCTAGTGCAGGTGTTTGGATTGCGAATGGTAGTTGTAATGGGATTGGAAAGGGAGTTACTTGATTTCCTTTGTTTTATCCCCTATAGTTACACTGTTGAGAATGAGATTAAGTTATCCTTTGCTCACATAAGAAAATGATCTCCATTAGCATTGTTTTAAATTTTGTCAGTACTAGTCGGCCAAGGCCCTTGGGAACTATTCGGATGACTTGTTGGACTAGTTGGGTGACGAGAGGCCACTTCTAATTTTCCACGTTCTATCTTATTTTTTATTGTTAAAATTATAAATATTGACTTAATGTGTAAGCAATACATCTAAAATTATAATTCTTTTAACAATGAGAGACCATACAAAGATAGTCATAATTTCATATATGAATGCTAGAATGACGCAATGTGACTAAAAATATGGCAAATTACACAAGTATTACCAGTTTGTATTAGATGTTCATCAACAAATATTACCAGTTTATATTAGATGTTCATCAACAAATATATGACGCGGGTTTGATTGCATATTTTTGTGAAATTTTGTACCATTTTTTTCTGAGCATGATTGTTGTTGACATTGATTTCTTATTCTCACGCTAGCATGGTTCTCATTGGCATTGATTTCTTATTCTTAAACTACTGTTAAAATCATCACTTGCATTTTCTAGTTCTGGGATGCCATTCTTCCGAATAATTTTAAATGATATGGTTGTAGTATCAGTAGTACATTCTAGTAGTTTATCCTGAAAGTATTCAATGTCATCTATTTTTAGTAGACCATTTATGAATTGGATTTGCTTCTAAGCTGCCTTGTAAAATTATTTCAACAGATGCAAGTTTGTGCTGTACTTGAAAAATTAATGAGTTTTTTTTAATATTTCCTACAGCCTCCAAAAATAAGGTCCTTCATCAACAATGTCAAAGGAACTAGCTTGGATAATATAGAAGAGCCTTTAAAGAATTTTTCCTGGGAATATGATAAGGTTTGCCCATTTTGATTTTTCTTTTGTTCTCTCTTTAAGTGGTTATATTTAATTGATTCCATTACACCATTTGCAGGGTGACTTCCATCACTGGGTAGAACTTTTTAATCATTTCGATTCATATTTTGAGAGGCATGTAAAGCCAAGGAAGGATTTGCTATTTGAGGATAATTTTCTTGAAGCTGATTCTCCATTTCCCAGAGAAGCAGTTCTTGAAATTCTCAGGGTTACAAGGATAATATTGGAGAACTGCACGAACAAGCATTTCTATAGTTCATTTGAGGTATGCATCATTTCCTATAAGTTTTTTAATATTGACCTGCAGTATGTGGTATTTTTGTTGGAATATTGTTTTTTCAATTTATCATTTAGTTATTCCATTAAATTATATTTTTATTTACTATGTGAACTTTATCCATATCCATAATGCAGAACACTGCAGCCGCAAATAAGAAATATTACAAGTTTCATTCCATGGATAGGAAAAGGCATGATGTTCTTGGTCTATTTTTTTTTTGTATTGCCTCTAATCTCATTTTGCATGTATGCAGCAATATCTTTCATCCCTTCTTGCTTGCACTGATGCGGATGTTGTTGAGTCAAGCCTAAAAACTTTGGCTGCATTCTTGAAGAAGACTGTTGGAAAATGCACAATAAGAGACTCAAACCTGACTTCAAAGCTATTTGCATTTTCACAAGGTTGGGGTAGTAAGGAGGAAGGCCTTGGATTGATTGCTTGCTCTATACAAGATGGGTGTGATTCTGTTGCAACTAGGGTAGGATCTACTCTCCATTTTGAGTTCTATGCAGATAGTGATACATCAACAGAGTCTTGCAGTGCAGGAACTTCAAACAAAGGGTTGCAAGTCATTCATTTGCCAAATATCAAGTCCTACAGTGAAAATGATCTGGAACTTTTGCATAAATTAGTTAAGGAGTATAAAGTACCTCCTAGATTATGTTTTTCACTTTTTTCAAGGTTGAGATTTACAAGGGCTTTTAGTTCACTAGCAGCTCGGCAACAATATGTTTGCATGCGGCTATATGCCTTTATAGTTTTAGTACAGGCTAGTAATGATGGTGATGACTTGAGTGCATTTTTTAACAATGAACCCGAGTTTGTCAGTGAATTAGTGTCATTGTTAACTTATGAAGACTCTATTCCTGAAAAAATTCGGATCTTGGGAATCTTATCGTTGGCTGCTCTATGCCATGATCGCTCTCATCAGCCGACTGTGCTCACTGCAGTGTCTTCTGGTGGTCATCGTGGAATCCTTCCTGGCTTGATGCAGAAGGCAATAGATTCCATTACCAGTGAAACTGGGAAATGGTCTGTTGGATTTGCTGAAGCACTTCTATCTCTTGTCACTGTTTTGGTTTCATCATCCCCGGGCTCTTCAGCATTGAGGGAGGCGGGATTTATACCTACACTTTTGCCTTTGCTAAAAGATACAAAACCACAACATATACATTTGGTTAGTACTGCTGTGCTTGTCTTGGAGGCCTTCATGGACTACAGCAATCCTGCTGTGGCATTATTCAGAGATTTAGGTGGCTTAGATGATACTATTGCAAGACTGAAGCTTGAAGTGTCTTATGTCGAGAAGGATTCAAAGAAACATGATGAAGATTCTCTTTTTGATAGGAAGGGCAAGCAAACTCTTGATTCTTCTCCTACTGAAGATTCACAATTGTACTATTCAGAGGCTATGGTATCTTATCACAGAAAGTTACTAATGAAAGCTCTACTTGGTGCAATATCACTTGGGACATATGCTCCGGGGACCACTGATCGCATTTATGGCTCAGAGGAGAACTTGTTACTACAATGCTTGTGCATTATTTTTAGGAGAGCGAAAGACTTTGGTGGAGGAGTTTTTTCACTTGCAGCCACTGTTATGAGTGACCTTATTCACAAAGATCCTACTTGTTTTTCTGTTCTCGATGCTGCTGGTTTACCACAGGCATTTCTAGATTCTATTATGACAGGAGTCTTGAGCTCTGCTGAAGCAATAACATGCATACCACAGTGCCTAGATGCCTTGTGTTTGAATAACTCTGGTCTTCTAGCAGTGAAGAACTGTAATGCTCTCAGATGCTTTGTGAAAATATTCACATCCCGTACATATTTACGGGCCCTTAGTGGAGATACTTCAAGATCTTTGTCAAGTGGATTGGATGAACTCATAAGACATGCTTCATCACTTAGGAGTTCTGCGGTTGACATTTTTGTTGAGATTTTGAACACAATATTGAAAATTGGCTCAGGGACTCAATCTGCTTCTTCTGAATCTCAGAGCTCTTCTACTCTTGTTTCTATGGAAACTGATCTACAAGAAAGGAACTTGGCTCGTTTAGATGAAGCAGAAACTTCTAAGATTGAATGTTCTGAACAGATAGTTGAGGGATCTTCAGATACAGCCATAAATGTTGAAAATTTTCTTCCAGAATGCATAAGCAATGCCACTCGACTTCTTGAGACTGTTCTCCAAAATGGGGATACCTGTCGGTTGTTTATTGAGAGAAAGGGAATTGAATCTGTTTTAGAGTTATTTAATCTACCGTTGATGCCTCTCTTTGCATCAATTGGGCAAAATATTGCTGTTGCTTTTAAAAATTTTTCACCAATGCACTCTATTACTGTAGCTCGTGCTGTTTGTTCATTTCTGAAGGAACACCTGAAGTCGTTAAATGAATTGTTGGCTTCAATTGGTGGTGCTAATCTTCTATTGCTTGAAGCTGCTATGCAAATGAAAGTCTTGAGATCCCTTTCAAGTCTAGAAGACATATTATCACTTTCTAATTTTTTGTTGAAGGCTACAACAACTATGGTATCCGAGTTTGGCTCTTCAGATGCAGATGTATTGAAGGATTTAGGAAAGACTTACAAGGAAATACTGTGGCAGATATCACTGTGCAATGATTCAAAGATTGAAGAGAAGCAAGGTACTGAGCAAGAAACAGGGAGTGCAGATGGTCAGATAACCTCTACTGCTGGAAGAGAAAGTGATGATGACGCAAATGTTGCTTCGGTTCACAGGCACCTGAGTCCTTTCTCAGTGAGGAGTGGTTCTGCATCTCAGTGGAGCGTAGAGCAGGAGTTTCTATCTGTAGTACGTTCTGCTGAAGGTTTGCATCGGCATGGTCGACATGGTTTGTCAAGAACACGTGGTGGACGCACCAGCCGATACCTAGATACAACACACTCTGATTCAGAAAGTTCCGCAAATGTGCCAGAAGCTTCCCCCATCCAAGATGTTAAGAAGAAAAGCCCTGATGTTCTCATTTCAGAGCTTGTGAGTAAACTTGGTTGTGCCTTGCGTTCTTTTCATGCTTCTCTTGTTAAAGGTTTGACTGCTCGCCGTAGATCTGATCATGGTTCTCTAAGTCCTGCATGTAAAAATCTTGCCACTGCTCTTGCCAAGCTTTTTCTTGAGGCTCTTAGTTATTCTGGACAAGCTACAACAGTTTTTGAAATGTCATTGTCAGTTAAATGTCGTTATCTTGGAAAGGTAGTGGATGATATGGTTGCTCTTATCTTTGATAGCAGAAGGCGTTCGTGCAATACAGCATTGGTGAATAGTTTTTACGTGAGTGGAACATTCAAAGAGCTTCTTACCACATTTGAGGCGACCAGCCAATTGCTTTGGACTCTCCCTCACTCTCTTCCTACCTCTGGGCTTGAACAAGGAAAAATTGATGGTGCAAACAGATCGTCTCAGAGCAGTTGGTTGTTGGATACGTTGCAGAGCTATTGTTGTTTGCTAGTTTATTTTGTGAACTCTTCATTACTCTTATCCCCTAGTTCACCATCTCATGCTCAGCTTCTTGTTCAGCCTGTGGCTGCTGGACTATCTATTGGACTTTTTGAAGTCCCAAGGGATCCTGAGGTGTTTGTCCAAATGCTACAAACTCAAGTTCTTGATGTGATACTTCCTATATGGAATAATCCTATGTTCTCTAGTTGCAGTCCGGCTTTCATTTCTTCTGTGGTTTCTATTGTTACACATATATATTCTGGCGTGGGAGATCTGAAGAATGGCCGCAATGGTATTACAGGAAATGTAGGGCAAAGATTCTCTGCTCCTCCCCTGGATGAAACTTCAATTGCTTCCATAGTTGAAATGGGATTTACCAGGGCAAGGGCTGAGGAAGCTTTGAGAAGTATAGGCACAAATAGTGTTGAGATGGCTATGGATTGGTTATTTAGCCATCCTGAGGAATATGCACAAGAGGATGTTCAGCTTGCTCAAGCACTTGAGTTATCACTAGGAGGTACTTCAGATGTACCAAAGGATGATAACAATGATAATAAGGTAAAAAATACACTTGCTGAAAAGAGGGGGGCAGAGGTACCATCTGTTGATGATATTCTCTCTGCATCTATGAAGCTATTTCGAAATGGAGATGCCATTGCTTTTCCATTGACAGATTTGCTGGTTACACTTTGTAATAGGAATAAAGGCACGGACTGCCAAAAAGTAGTTTTGTTTCTGATTCAGCAGCTAAAAGTCTGCCCATTAAGTCCATCTACTGATACAGGGGCTTTGGGTCAAATTTCACATATTCTGGCCTTGCTTCTTAGTGAGGAAACCAGTACCCGGCAACTTGCAGCAGAAAATGGGGTTGTTACTATTGTGCTAGATATTCTAACCAATTTCATGAGAAATGGTATAAATGATGATATGCCTGTCTCAAAATGCTTAAGTACTTTGTTTCTCATCCTGAACAACATGATGCAGACCAAAACAAGACTTTCTTCTGAAGACAACGAGGGAAGTCTTTCTGGATCTCAATCTGATTTGCCTGGTGATGGTACTATTTTATCAGTTCAGGAATCTGTTCCTGAGGATAAAACTGCTTCAAAGGTTGAGAAAGACCCAAGCAATGTTTTCGAGAACATATTAGGGAAGTCGACTGGATACTTGACTCTTGAAGAGAGCCGGAGAGCACTTGAACTTGCTTGTAAATTCATAAAAATGCATGTACCAGCTGTGGTTATGCAGGCAGTTTTGCAATTATGTGCAAGATTAACAAAAACCCATGTTTTAGCTGTGCAATTCCTTGATAATAAATGTTCGGCATCACTTTTTAATCTCCCGAGTAGTTGCTTTTTCCCTGGTTTTGACAGTTTGGCATCTGCTATTATTCGACACCTACTAGAAGATCCTCAAACTCTACAAACTGCTATGGAGTTGGAGATACGGCAAACTCTCTCTGGTACTCTTAGCAGAAATGCTGGCCGACTTTCTCCCAGGCTGTTTTTGACATCCATGGCACCTGTGATCTCAAGAGATCCTGTAATTTTCATGAAAGCAGCTGCTGCAGTTTGTCAATTGGATTCATCTGGAGGGAGGACAAATATAGTGTTAACCAGGGAAAAAGAGAAGGAGAAACCAAAATCCATTAGTTCTGAAGGTGCAATTCCTTCCAATGACTGTGTTCGCATATCTGAAAGTAGGACAAGTGATCAGCCAGGCAAGTGCTCCAGGAGCCACAAAAAGGTTCCAGCAAGTCTTTCTCAAGTAATAGACGAGCTTCTAGAGATAATTATGAGATACCCATCACTGAGAAAACATGAAGACTGTCTCCATTCACTTACTGACATGGATGTTGAAGAATCCACTACAAAGGAAAAAGGCAAATCAAAGATGGATGGTGACATAGTTTCTGAAAAGTCAGCATGTCTTGCACGGGTCACCTTTGTTCTTAAGCTGTTGAGCGATATCCTGCTAATGTATGTCCATGCTGTAGGAGTTGTACTAAGACGGGATGTAGATGCATGTCAACCGAAGGGATTGGGTATGGCAGAAGAATGTACATCTGGAGTAGTGCATCATGTGTTGCATCAGCTGCTTCCATTGTCTTCTGATAAAGAATGTGAAGCTTCAAATGAATGGAAAGGCAAATTGTCAGAAAAGGCATCATGGTTTTTGGTTGTGTTATGTGGTCGTTCTGGTGAAGGACGGAAACGAGTTATTGGTGAGTTAGTGAAGGCCTTTTCTTCCTTCACTAACTTGGACAGTAATTTTTCTACATATTCTTTGGTTCCAAACAAAAAGGTTTTCGCTTTTACTGACTTGGTATATTCTATCTTGTCCAAAAATTCTTCTTCGAGTAGCTTGCCTGGTTCTGGATGCTCTCCTGACATAGCCAAAACCATGATTGATGGAGGAATAGTGCAGTCCCTAACCATTATTCTTCAAGTAATTGACCTAGACCATCCTGATGCACCCAAGGTTGTCAATCTGATACTCAAGGCTCTGGAGATTTTAACAAGGGCTGCTAATGCTAGCGATCAGCTGTACAAGTCAGATGGTGTTAATAAGAAGAAACCTTCTGCTTCAGCCGGAAGAAGTGAAGATTTGGCTGTCACCTTTCCTGTGCATGAAGTTGAGCATGATCAAAATGTGAACTTCCAAAATGATAACACTCATGCTGCTCATATTGACGAACGGCAGGTCCAGAGATCATCTCAGGAACCAGGGAATCAGGAAGATAATGGGAATCAGTCAATGGAACAAGATACAATAACCGAAAGAGAAGATAATATTGCGAGTAGCCTGCCACCAGTGCGTGATGTGGAATTTATGCACGAGGAGATTGACGGGCAGGATGTTTTGCACAACACAAATAGTGTTGCTATGTCTTTCCAAGTTGAGCATCGTACAGATGATGACATGGCTGATGAAGATGATGACATGGGGGAGGATGCTGATGATGATGATGATGATGATGATGAAGATGATGACGAGGACATAGCTGAAGAGGGAGCTGCTTTGATGTCTCTTGCTGATACTGATGCCGAGGACCATGATGAAAATGGTCTTGGGGATGAGTATAATGATGAAATGATTGATGAAGATGATGACGACTTTCCCGAAAACCGTGTTATAGAAGTCAGGTGGAGAGAAGGATTAACTGGTTTGGACCAATTGCGAGTTTTAAGGGGATCTGCAGATGCAAACCGTTTCATTGATATTGCAGCAGAGCCGTTTCGAGGGGTCAATGCTGATGATTTGTTTCATTTCCGCAGGCCACTGGGTATTGAGCGACGCCGACATAATGGTAGGAGTTTCCTTGGCCGGTCATCGTTGGAAAGCAATGGTTTCCAACATCCACTACTTATACGGCCACCACAGTCAGGAGATCCTAGTGTATCATCATGGCAGTCAGCAGGAAATGTATCCAGAGATTTAGAATCACTATCGCCTGGAACTTTCGATCTTGCCCATTTTTACATGTATGATAATGGCATTCCATCTGATTATTCTGGAGCTACATTGTTTGGTGATCGTTTGGCTGGTGCTGCACCTCCACCCTTGATTGACTTCTCAATGGGGGTTGATTCTCTGCATGTGGGTGGAAGAAGAGGTCCTGGTGATGGACGATGGTCGGATGATGGTCAACCACAACCTGGTGCTCAAGGTGCTGCTATTGCACAGGCAGTAGAAGATCGATTTGTCTCTCACATGCGGAGTATGGTTCCTGATGATAGTTCTCAAGCTCAAAGGCAGTTTGATATTTCCACAGGTCAGGAGGATCAACAGCAGAATGCTCCATTATCGGACACTGGATGTCCTTTGGTAGCAGTAGATGATGTTGCTAGACAACAGAGTGAAAGTCCACATCAAGAAATGACATTTGTTTCTGGGAATCAGCAGGGTAATCTGGATATTGGAAGTGATCTGTTGCTTCCAAATGCATCCCATGTGATAACTGATACAGAGTCTGCTGTCGGGGAAGCAGAGGATGGTCCAAGGGCTACCAGACCTACTTCTGTAGATGTGCAGAACAATTCACCTATTGGGCATGACAACATGCATATTGGGGAGGGAGTCGGTTCAGCTGGTGAAATGTTAGACACAGTTCCTGAGGTTGATGTTATGCATTTGTCAAATGTAAATCTTCAGATGCAAGAAGATTCTGAAGTGTCTGCTGATCTGCAGGTCTCAGAACATCCCAACAGATGCAATGATGGACCCTTGGGGACAGAGAGCCACTCTAGCGGTCATGCAGTTATTGATTCTGGTTGCGCGATGGCAGAACTAAGTGACGGTCATGCTGGCCCACTCCATGGCGGTACCGATATTGATATGAATGGTGCAGTCGGTGTTGGGAATCTTGCAAATTGTTCTGTTCCTGTTTCTATTGGAGAAGAAGAAGCTTTACCCAGAGAAAACACTGTTGTTCTGGAAGAAGGCAATCAAGTTGATAGTGTTGATATTAATAATGATAGTTCTGCCTCACATTCAATTGATCCAACCTTTCTTGAGGCACTACCAGAGGACCTGCGTGCTGAAGTGCTTGCGTCCCAGCAGGCTTCCCAACAAGCTCAGCCTGTCCCAGATGCAACATATGCACCACCACCTCCAGAAGAAATTGATCCCGAGTTTTTAGCTGCGCTTCCGCCTGATATCCAAGCTGAAGTTCTGGCACAGCAGCGAGCTCAGCGATTTATACACTCCCAGCAAGCTGTCGCTGAAGGGCCAGTTGACATGGATAATGCATCAATTTTGGCTACTTTTCCTCCTGATCTTCGTGAAGAGGTTTATCTCTTGGACTGTTCTTCTCTTTTT
>JAMKQA010008073.1:0-14947 GCA_024699735.1 Posidonia australis | reverse complement strand
TCTACTCTTATACTCTACAATTCTCTCTCAATTTCATCTCTCTCCTCAAGACTCAAGTGAAGAAGATTTCAAGTGTTGCTGTTTGACTTTAAACTCCACTACGTCTGCTATTCTCCACCAACCTCCAACAACAAATTTTCTCTACTTCTAATCTCTTCAAATTCTTTATTTCTAATCCTTTTATTTTTGGATTTTGGGTTTTGTGAGATAAGGTTTTTTTTATTTTATAATCAATTTTTTATATTAAAATGGAAAACATTGGTAGTCATGATTATATTCCTACCTACGAATCAGACCAATCTTAAAACACCCCAACACAATCCACAGCCTCTAAGAAACTTAGGAAACAAGGTTTTTGGATTTGAAAGTTTGTAACTTTAAACTTTGTAGATGAAAATAGGCGTTATTGTAATTATTATAGTACAATATACACATGTCCTAGGAAAAGAGGAGTAGGTCACATAACTAGACATTTACAAGAATATAAGGTTAAATATAGTAAAGATGAAAACACTGATTTAAGACAAGCTAAATTACATGTAGGTTCTAGTAGTGGTATAATAAATAGGAAATATAATTCAGAAGAAGTTATAGAAGAAATAACAAAATTTATAGTACAAGACGAACAATTTTTTTCTTTTTATGAAAATAAAAAATTTGAATCATGTGTACAAAATTATTTGAATCCACAATTTAAAAGTTTTTCTAGAAATACAACAAGAAATATAATTTATAAAATATTTAAAAAAGATAAAAAAGATTTAATTAGAATATTTTTTATTTTATTATGTAAAAAATCATTAACATGTAATGTTTG
The DNA here is from genome assembly GCA_024699735.1 of Posidonia australis. Classification (NCBI taxonomy): domain Eukaryota; kingdom Viridiplantae; phylum Streptophyta; class Magnoliopsida; order Alismatales; family Posidoniaceae; genus Posidonia; species Posidonia australis. Next base: position 14,130 of record JAMKQA010008073.1, on the reverse strand, counting down.
AACTGATCCAAATAATTTTCCATACTTATGTTTAACTGCACATTGGATAGATATAGAATGGAATTTACAAAAAAGATTAATTACTTTTAAAGTATTTAATCATCCACATATTGGTAAAACTATATCAAATTTGATAGAAGATATTGTTAAATAATATAACATATTTTTTTAAAATTATATAATATCATTTGACAATGCTTCTAATAACAATATTGCAATAGAATTATTAAAAAGAAATATAAAACCAATATTAAATGGTGAATTATTTCATTGTAGGTGCTGTTGTCACATTTTAAATTTAATTGTATAAGATGATATAGAATGTATTAGACCTTATTTAGAAAATATAAGAATAGCTATTTTATTTATTCAAACATCAGCTAAAAGATATCAAAAATTTAGACTTATATGTGCACAAAATGATTTAAAACCTAGAGAATTTAAGTTAGATGTTCAACATAGATGGAACTCAACTTATGATATGTTAAGTTCAAGTCTACCTTATTGTAATATAATTACAGGGTTTTATAATGCAAAATCTAATGATCTATTAAATGATGAAGATTGACAAAATTCTAATATAATTCATAATTTTTTAGAACCATTTTATAATGCAACTAAACAATTATTCGATCAATATTATCCAATAAGTTCTCTAGTTTTAATTAATTTATTTAATATTATAAATGTTTTTCAACAATATAGAAATATTCTAGCTTTTGTAGATATTATTAAATTATTGGAAACTAAATATAATGATTATTAAGATGAGCCTCTAATGTGGACATGTTTAGCTTTGATTATGGATCCTAAGTATAAATTAATTAATTGTATATTACTAATAGATAATATTTTTAGTAACATGAATAAAAATGACTATACATATTCATATAATGATAAAATAATGACAACTTTATATAGATTATTTGAAGAATATGCTAGAAATTATGGTAAAATTAGTAGTAGTGGTCACACATCTAGTTTTGTAGAAGCACATACAAGTAGTAGTAGTGTTAGTTCTTTTTGGAGTAAATTAAATAAAAAGAAAGAAAAATAAATAAAATCAACTACAATAATGAATTAAAAAATTATTTAGAATGCGAGTTTGTTTTTAGTGATTTAGAAATGGAAAGCTTAGACATACTAAAGTTGTTGTCTAGTACAGTAATTAGATTTCCTATAATTTCAAAAATAACAAAAAATTAACTAACAATTCCAACATCAACTATTGCGTCAGAGTCTGCATTTTCTGTAAAAAAAAGAGTATTAAGTGATAGAAGATGTAAATTATCTGAAAAGTCTGTAGAAGCCTCTGTATGCTTAAAAGACTGGTATATAGAGTTGGAATCCGAACCGGACTGGGCGGACCTGGTCCAAAAAAACAAAGGCCCGACCGAGCCGGGTCGGCCCATAGGTTGGACCAGGTCGGGACAGCCTTTGTTGACAGGCCATGGGCCCAACACGGCCATGGCCCGTTGATGGGTCGGCTCGGGTCGAGCCGTCCACGACCCACGGTCTTTTTGGTTTGTTTGTTTTTTTTTTTAAATTTTTGGGTCAACCTGGCCCACCCAGTCTAATTTACGGGCAAAAATGGATCTACTCTATGGACCTAAGTGGGCATGGCACGTGGGCCCGGCACGGCCCAAGACGGGTCTGGCCCAGCCCAATCCATTTCTGGGATCCACGAGCCCAGGTTGGACGACCCAGGGTCGGCCCGACCCTATTTCCATATCTACTGGTATGATACAGTTGATCTTTTTCAGGGATTGACCTTCAACGAGAAATCAGAAGACGACGATGCGACATCAACATCACTAGGGAGAGTCAGAACAAACTCTACTAATGAGCAAAAGTGTAAAAAAAAAATGTAAAATTTAAGTATAAAAAATAGTTATGTATTTTTTTAATTATATATTTTTTAATCATTATGTAATTTTTATTTTTATGTATAAAAAATATTTTTTTATTAATAAAAATTTTAATTATTTTTTTAAATTAAACGACCCAATAGACTGGCTCGGCCAAGCCCACGGCTTAGCTCACCGGGTGGGCCATGGGTCGGGCCGAGTCGAAGAGATTTCATCTTCAACCTAACTTGAGTAGGCTGACTATATTTTGGACCAAACCGGCCTAACCCGGTCCGTTTTCCATCACTATAGAAAACTCCAAGTCATTGAACAAAGCAAGTCTCCGATATCAAGTAGTAGTTAATAATCAATAATAATCAGACATGACTTTTCAGTCATAAACAATTGCACAGCTGACAACATTACTAGAAGCAAATTATTTCTTTACATGGACTTTATCTGCGTCCGAACTTCTCAACCAGACGGTCCTCAATCTCTACTCTCTTCTTCATCATTAAGGTGTACCTAGAGAGGATTTCGTCATCCCCAGCAGGCATCAAGAGCTTAGCAGCAAGAGAAGTCGTATCCAGCTTGTCTTCATACATGGCAGCTATTGGCACGAAGCCACCTTCATTGTTGCATAACCAACCATGAGCAGCCCTAAGTGCAGCACCAAGTGAAGCTGAGTCTGTGAAACACAGTGAAGGAAAAGGATTTAGAATGTACAGCATTTGTAATTATGATTGGCTGCAAAGCAACGAATAAGCTCATGTACATATACCACGATCTTTGAACGGACTTGATGTTGAACATGTTTTACTAACATATTAACATACGAAGTTACAAACTACTATAGATATTATAGCCTCAGAAAAAACAAGTTTTAGAAGAAAATAAAGGGAACAAAAGCTCCTTTGTGCTGCATAAGTTTTCAATTACATAAAATGCCCAACTGTTATTCAACTTTATTGTGGAATGATTCATACAAAAGTGAAATTGAAGACTAAATCTTGTTTTTGCTATTCAAACAAGATATATGCTAAAGTAATTTCAAACTCAAGTTTGTTGATTCAAGCACTCATAAAGTACAAAGACAACCTGGACACAAGGATCAGTATTTTGAAATAAGGTTGATGCAGTAGCATATGTCTGCATATGCGATTAGGAGACAGGACAGCCACATAATGGGTATGCAATCTAGATATGCAGTAGACTCCGCATATTATACTGTAGTTCTCATAGTGGTATGGAATTATATTCCTGTTAGATTATGTGGCATAATGATTTTGTTCATGTACAGCTTGATAGCCAGTTTTATGAAGCTAGTTGATGAACTAGTTTTGTTGTAGTTTTTCTTGAACTATCGTATTATGGTGTTTGGAATGATTCTCGTTTCTTTTGGTTCATTAATATGACCTCTTCAATTACTAGTGTTTGTGGAACTCTTGCTGTTGTTTTATGAATAGTGGTAGTTGTTTTGCTACGTTTGTATATATTTATCTGTCTATGGTAGATTTCACCACTGTAACAATTCATGTAGTATATGTTCATTAATTTATGTTTTAAATACGTTATATTTCTTACATATGCAATCCCCAGTCTGCATGGTTACTATACCACAATTCTGGAACTCAACAAGGAATTTGACTCAATTTTCTCCTATCATTGTGCCTTAATAATGCATCTCAGCAAAAACATCCACAGTTTCGACAGTTTGTTAATTCTGATTTCCAGGTCGACTGGGGATAGACCACTATCTTTATTACTGCCAGCAATACAAGGTTCTGGACTTTTGTCTCAATGTTCTCGTGCTTCTGTGTCCTAAACTCCTATCGACGTATTTGCCGGCTGAAAACATCCACAAACAGGAAGATAGATATTATTGAAAGTTTTCAACCATAGAAAAGAGAAGAATTCAATTGAATATCTGACAAATATGTTTTAAGTATATTAAAACGATTTTGATTTTGTTCAAATGGAAAGGACAATCACGAGAGAGAGAGAGAGAGAGAGAGAGAGAGAGAGAGAACCTCAGACAATCATATTGCTTAAAAAAACCCAACCAGAGAACGAGGATATGATATTTTAATGTCACATGAGCTCAATCCAATGATGGACACAATATTGAAGTTTTACCTTTGAATCTCAAAATAATAGCATCCTAGGCATATGGCAATCACTAGGCCAAATTTGCAGAAAACGGGTAAATAATTGACATACCAGGTTGTTGGACTGTATAGACAGAGCAACCAAAAATCGTAGCTATTGCCTTGAGAATGGCTTCATTGGATGATGCCCCACCAGTTGCTATTAACCGATTAGGGGGAAATTTCATTCCTAACCTCTCTGTATGAGCTCTAATTGAGAGAAATTGTCCTTCAATAATAGCACGAACCTTAAGAAAATTCAAACAAGTAATCATATCTTGTTAGGGTCATGGTATAAAGTGAGACAGAGAAACATGTGTACCAACCTCTGAAGCAGCATCAAACTCTTTGACTTCGCATTCGGTCAAATTATCTATTGATTCTTCGTTGAAGTTCTCAAGAATGTAACGATGGAAACCAACTGCACAATAACAAAGTGAGCTTCTTTGATCATAGTGCTGTAGCACACTGCTTAGTTTTGTGTCTGGATCACAATGGAGAGTAAGAAGAGAGACTAAATAAAACTCGTATGTGGATGATGATAAGGATCACTAAAGGTAGTATTATTTAATCAGACAATATTTTGCAAAGTAAAATGATGATCTGAGAGTTACACTGTTCATATACTTATATTAAGAGTTTAAGACATGGTGCACAAAGGATTGCTAAAACATAATACAGATGGATAAACTTGTGTAGGCTTTGCTACTAACCAGGCAAAGGAGGAAGGATTTCATGTTCTTTGTAATAAAATCCCAACTTTCCACCTAGTTCAGAGTAACATACCAAATTAGAGACGGAATATGTAACTAAAATTTATAAATCAGAGTCAATGATGGAAAGAAAGGAAACCATTTAATGGCGCTGTTTCCTGTAAAAACTTGTTGAAAATGTCCCAAGACTTCTTTGCACACCGGTTGCGCACATCTACCATCCAATTATGTATTCTATAAGTAATCGACCATATAAAAGCTTAGTAGCGAACATGTTCGGTTTTTTTCGGGAAAGCCAACCTTCTCTTGTCAAAGATCCATTTTTATAGCAAAGCATCACCATGTAGCATTTTGGATCTACGGGATTAGGAAAAACATGCCCCTCCAGGCTGGGCCGAGGTTCACTTGTAATTCCAAATATCTAAACAACCACAAGTGATCAAAGGTCAAATGTAAATAACCATAAAGAAATAACACCTGTTTAAAACGAGAAAGAATTAGGTAAACCCATTACAGAAAAGAAAAATGAACTTTTTTTTTCCTTACAGTGTCACTAGTTCCGAGACTAATTGCAAGATCACCAGGACTGTTTAGCGTGATACCTGCAAGTACATTACATACATCATTCGGAATTTGATGTTCTCAGATATACTAACCCAAAGGCAAACAGTCTCACAGAATGATATTGTAGTATTTAAGCATCAAAATGTATTAATGCAACAATAAAAACAAATTTGCTACATAAGAGTGCAAAACATGGTAATAAGGAATTCCCTAAGAGAGATCTTAAATGGCACCTGCCAAGCTATTTGGGTTGTCCCCAGACCACTGGACAACCAGACAGCCTATCTTAAAGTTATATCTGCAAACAATTCAACACAACAAATAATCAAGCAAACCATATTTTCAAATGCCTCAAATGCTTAAAAATGTACAAGACAAATTAAACTAACTAAAGACACTATCACATTTCAGGCATTGGTAACCACAGCCTCTATGAGTTTGTATAAATAACTGGAGTTTAAGGCAAAAAGCAATTTAAGGGGGAGTACGTAGTTTTTGAAATATAACAAACAGAAAAAAAATCACAATTTACAACATATGCATCATAAAAATAAGTTGAGAGAAAGCAAGAGTAATCCAAGTAAAATGGAAATATTAAAGACCTTTCAATGAAATAAGGAGCCAATAGGCCTGCAACAGCATATGCTGGTGCGAGATTTCCCAGCTTGTCCTCTAAGCCAGGAGCAGTAGCCTGGAATAAAATAGGAAGGCATATAAGAATCTGAAATACCAAAAACACACACTCAATTTACTAGGCACACACCTGCAAAGCAACCTTAGACCAAGCACGCTCTTTGATATCCATCAAGTTCATTCCCGCAGCATCAGTCTCATCTATACTAGCAAAATTTCCAATAAGAAGAGAAGCCATGAAAGAGCTCACAAGAGATATCCTCTCAGTGTCCTCATACACCTCTGGTTGTGTCTCAAACAGCTTCCTTATTTGTGGCCCTGTATATCTCTCATGTGCTCGGGATCCAGTAATTTGTGATAGCTTCATTGCACCTCCTATAGCTGTCTCAATTTCTCTGCATTGTGACGTGGTGCTGCTGTCCATCCATATTGGAGAGTCCAGAGTAGAGAATGCATCTGCAAGCTGTGAAAACAAAGGTTCTTTTGGATTCATAGACGCCAGAATGTCCAAACTGCCCTTCTTCCAATACACGCTTCCATGTTGTTGTCCACTACCTGATATGGCTACAACCTTTCCAAAATCAAAGTTTGTTTTTCTCAATTTTTCAAGTAAGAGGTCCAAGGCTTCAACCCACATCACTGTTGGTGAAACAATTCTTCCATTTCCCGATGAATCTCTGTAAACCCCATCTTTGGTCTTGTAGTGCGATAGTTCAGAATCAAAATGGACAATCTCTGAAGCTACAATGGTGAGATTGCCATCAAGGGCAGTAGCTTTCAGTGACCTGTTAAAACAAAGTCCAGCACTCAGCATCCTATTCATGGGGTTTTGCTCAATACTAAATTTTAAGAAAATACAAGGCTATCAAACAGAATAAAACTATCGTTTTATTCTCCTGGTCAAGTAAAGCAGAATAGATTCCAGAAGAAAACTAATCTCAAGATTATGGAATGACAAAAAATTCCACTAATAAATCCCAAACAATGCAGTTTTTTCCATGTCTTCATCGATCCCAAAAAGTTTCCAGTTTCCACTATCAAACTAGACATTCACAGAGAAACTTACTGTGTAGAACTGTCAAATCCAAGGAAAAGAGAATCATCCGGCAGAGAGTAACCCATTGTAATTATTCTCCAGCCTGAATAAGAGATTTAGGTGAGAAAAAGGTGCAAAGCCAAATTTTAAGTGGATCACACATGATATACACATGTTACATGTACATCAAAAGATACAGGAACTACACATACAACAAGGTAGCAGCATCAACTAACCATACATATGTTGAAAAGTAGTCATTTTACCATATAAGATGTCCACTGGGTCAGACGTTTCAGACCAATGGTGGGCAATTCAAGAAAATCAGTGGGAAAAAAAAAATCTCGGCTAACAACAAGATGGGGTAATTGACTATGCGAATCACCCCAAGAAATATTTTTTTTTTCCAGATTAATGGTGGACAATTCAAGAAAATTAGTGAAAAACAATCTCAGCTAACAACAAAAAGGGGGAAAACGACTATGAGAATCACCCCAAATTTAAACATTTTTTTCACAATATTAACCAACAAGCACTCGAATATAAATATACCTGATGGAAAAGGGAAGAAGAGGAGGAAGAAAATCACTGAAAGAAACACGATGAGAGAGAGTGTGAGGGAGAGAGAGAGAGAGAGCCGGGAGGGCGCGACGCCGGATCGCTGGAGTGGCGAAGGGAAGGAAGCTCGAGGTTGGAGGAATGTGATTCGTGATTTATATACGGGTAGTTATTTGATAATGTAGATTTTTAGGATTTTGAACTCTTCCTATATTTATAGAGACGGATACGATGAATCTCCGGAAATAACGACATGGATTCGGAATACCACTCCACCCTTCGTTTCATTGTATGGTGTAGCGAACATGCCAGAAGACCATTACTTTTCATTTTGACACATAAACATAATAATGCATTTTACATCATTTCGTTAGATCAAATAAACTTTACAAAGCTTTGAAAGTCATTGAACAATGTGGATAAGGTACAAGATCAATGATGTACTTGACCAATGATGTTATGTACGTTGTAGTTCTTAGAACTCACAACATTGACTCTCAGGTGCTGGCTAGCTCCAAGATCCTCTCTCTCTTAGGAGTTGGGGATTGATGTAATTTTTCTCGTTTTTTCTGTTGTTCAGATACTCTCATGTAGCAAGGGACTATGAGACTGTATACTTCTGCTTTTGGGCTTACTTTTACACCCGAAATATACATATTTGCGGAATTCAGTTGAAATTCCTACTTTTCTTGCAAAAAAAGAGGTAAATCTGTTTCTTTTTCACGATAATGGTTACATGGTTTTTTAAGATTATTCATGGGGAAAAAAAAAACATCCTGTACCATTATTCTCATTGTATGATAAAATCTCTCTTTCTCTACTCCAAGGACAGATTATTTTGCTTGAATCTTGTACATCATTATATTTGTGCTTATGCTTTTATCACTGTGTTTTTTTTTTCTTGTTTTACTGTTTGATTGTGATTCATGCTGATAGAAAGATTTCCTAATATATCCAATATATATTCAATAAAAATGGTTAACATACTCCCACTCTTTGGCTTAATTACTAAAATACAATATGAACAAAAAATTTACCCATATGCAAAGTTAATCTGCTCATGTAAAACTCTCTCGTGAATAGGACTTTCTTGAATCAACCATAAGCCGTGTGATTGAACGTGTGACTGAGCATATTTCATTCTCCAAAGTTGTTCTGCATCACTAGTTTACATTTCAGAATTGAAAAATGTTATTTAAACTAAACCATGAAGTCAGAAACTAAGAATGCTGAATTAAGGTACAAGACTCCGATAACCTATCAGATAAATGCGAACTAAACATATACATTTAGACAATAGGCATTCAAATTTTCCATTAAACTATACCACTTGAATGCAAATCACGAAAAGTTTCACATGATTCTTTATGGCTCTCGACACTCGCAAGTACAACAAAGATGAGGATTGTTTGTAAGGGAGAAAGGCATGTACAAGGACAAAATAAAAAGATACTCGACTAGGGCCTAACTTGCATCATTTCACATGTACGTTTACTTGACTTGAGATAACCTTTCATCATCAATTAGAACATATGCGTCGATGTAAGGTGCTTCGCTTGCATCATGCACAAAACATGGTCCAAAATACTGCAAAACCATGAAAAATTAGGATAATGTAATTGGCTTTATTTACCATTTCAGGAAAAGAAGGAAAAAAACATTATATAACTGGCTAATTAACATAAAATAGCAGCATAGAAAAGTAATCAGTAATCTGCCGAAAAGCAATCTGAAGTAAAAAGCACACAAATATTTCCTCTTGGCTAATCATTGGTTGTCCAACACAAATACCTTTTTTTCCTTGAAGAAGTGCTTATGGCAAAAGTTTCAGGGATAGTTGTAGCAATCTATTCAAACTGAAATTTATAGTCCTTCAAATGTAATTGCAATTGAGATGAGATATTGCAAAAAATGATATTTAGTAAAAGCCTCCTTTTATGATGAAGGGTACCTTATGAAAGGAGGTCTAATAAATTATGTTTCTACACGAATAAATGAGACTTGTCAAGAAAAAAAAGCAATAATCAGCAAACATGAGATATCAGTATATTATTCCTTTCACTCTCATGCTTAGCAAGTTTGTGACATTGGACAAGTCTTCCTACATAGAAAACTCATCCGGTACTAAGAGAGTTTGTCATCACCCATGGTCTTCAAAATTTGGTACCAGCTGAATTTGGGTTTAAGCATGCCATAAATTTTAGGAAACTGTCATTTAGTTAGCTTTCATTCATCTAAACCATAAGATTGTTTAATGCAGGCATACAACTGTGGAATTCTTCATCAGCCTAGAAAATCCCAGGGGTTCACTTGGAGGATACTGCAATTCATCTCTAATATAATATAAGAAAAAAACAAAGGGAACGAATAACTCAATGAAGAAGGACTATATAATCAGCAATGGTTACACATATATTGAGCCAGAAATAACTAATAAGACCAAAGGCAGATTTATGGCATATAAAAAGAGGCAGAAACTAGTGAATTATACTTCTATAGCATTTTTCTCATGTTTATTCAAGCTAATGGGCAGAAAAGAATCCAGGAATTATATAGTTGCAGTGGCATCAGGTCAATGTCTCTATGGAGATTAAAATACACAACAAAAATGTCCCTTGTTTTAACAGAAGCAATGGCAAATTAGGAATTCAAACATAGAGTGCTGGTTCGAGCACTCTTCTGATGGTTAACATTCACAAGTGCAGACACAATGCTAGTACCTTTTAACAGGAAAGCATAAAAAAGATTCAACCGAAGCTATTAAGATTATAAGTTACTGTCATCGTTCCACAATATATTTGTTGTTATTTTGCATTCTGTTGCCAAGATGTTGCCAAACAGGACAGAATCAGTATAGCATTTGATTTTCATATATACACATGGCAATGGCATACACTTTTAGTGTGATAACAAATTTTGTTTAGTTGTATGAAGAAAGGCTAAGCTGTGGAAATAAATGACACTATCAGGAATTAAGTTTGTGATAATCTTATACACAGGGTTCTATTATTAAAAAAAGACTGGTTTGTGACCTCATACCATGACCAATGAGTTTACGAAATCAATAACATGGATGACATATTTTACTAATAAAAAGGATGCAATCATTCCAATACATTCTTTTTTAACACAATCAGGCAACAAAGCATGGATAATTTATTTTATCGATCTCTTTCAATTTCAGAATTTTCGTTTTTATAAAACAAGTGCAACTCCCACAGAAAGCAGTGATAGGGTACATAGATGACTAATTAGGTAGAGCATTTGGTTCAGCCTTTGAGAAGGCAGCTTCTGCCACAAAGCCAGCTTTTCTAAATTCAGGCAACCACCAACCATTTTAATTTTTTTTTTAAAACAATTTGTACATAGAAGCATATTTTTTGAAATAATTGATTGTATGGCATGTTTGGTTTGCTTTTCTTGAAAAAAAACGATTCCAGAAAGGCTGAACCAAACAGTACCCCAAAGAGATTATAATGGGATGTGAAAATTCTTGTCTAAATCATTATTTAATTTAAATTTAAGACAGAAGTAGTATTCCCAATACAATGCATTTTTTAGAATCATAAGCTGAGCATGTGTATCCCTATGGATAACTAAATGGAGTAGCCTCAAGCCTCAGCTACACATCATATAATTGTAAGTGGTGTTGAATATTAATTATATTGTTAAATATAGTTTATTACTGAAAGTTTCCCTAATTCTATTATAGTCAACAATATGCTGGAAATCAATTCCTCATACTGCTTGTTTCATACAGCTTTGCTTTAAACTTTGCTAAAGTCTGTCACCACAATAAATGTAGGTACTCTATAATTATAGATTGTATATATGTGTTAATTCAGTCTATCTTTACACATGAACAAAATTACTCTCCACATCCTTAAATTAGCACCGAAAAACCATCTCTACCGCTTTAGATCTGTTTTAAAATTGTAAAATGTTCCTGTCCAATCAAAGCAAAATGCTGTGATATGAAATCATAACAAGAATCCCTTTCTCCATATCTACCCTACTCACCATTATCAAATATTTGGTTAGCACATCCATCTTCACATATTATCTATGTGAATCCTTCTTTTTACAACACCTTCAACATTGTCCAATGACTTCAATGATGCAAAATACAAAAGGCTCGTATAAGCAATGTCACCTAAACCTTTATGAGCCTATAAACTTTGCATGAGAAAGACACAGGTTCTCTAGAGCACACCTCCATGCCATCACCATGTAACCATTAAAGGAGCGTGTGAAACAGTAAAACCGGTTAAGACGTCACACTAGACGCTACATTAATGACGTAATCAGGGAAAGTATGTTTCACATCCTCCTGCCAGGTTCAAATCCAGCTGGAGTCATATTGAGTCTCCTCCCAGCTAAATACACTACATTAATGACGTAAAGAGGCAGTTCTCACGTCAGCTACATAAACAATTTATTAACATGTAGCAATGCAAGAATAGAAGAAAGACACTAACTTACAGAGTATAAAGCTGAAAACAATGCGATTATCACGAGGATCAAAGGCCAAAACCCCACGAAGAGCGTCACTCCGATCGCTAACAGCAACTTCGCTCTTGGAATCAAACCCTGGAAACACAAAACAAGACTCCATCATTAACCAATTTACCCAAAACAAAACAACAAGCCAGGTCAGACTGAAAACAACTAACAACGCCAAACCTGAAGGCCCTCCACTGTTCAGCATCATCACCGCCCGCTCCCTCCGGCCCCACGAACTCTTCTCATAACCGGCCGGTGACGCCAAACCGTTCCTCTTCGACCAACTTCTCCTCCCCATCCCCTCCTCCTCCAATTCAAACTCCACCTCCCCCAACCCATAGAACCCCCTCCCCCCATCCTCCAGCAAGGAAGTGGGGGTGACCATCCCCCTCCTCTTCAGCTCCTTCATGAACAGCGACTCCGGCGGCTCCTCCCCGGGCGAATCGCCAATGAAACCCTTGTCGTCGTCGGCCGGGAGCTGGCACCTGAAGGGGACGATCGGTGGTGGAGCTGATGAGGGTGGTCGGAGCTTGGGGTGACGGGAACGTGACCGGGGGAGAGGAGAGGGCACGAACAGGGAGAGCTGCAATGACGGCATTGCGTTTGTGTATTCGCGTGTGAGAAGAGCGAGGCGTCGAAGTACAGTGACTGACCGGTGTTCGGCTTTTTCCCTTCCCTCCGGATTTGTGGGCTTTCGCCATTTTGTGGGAGGATTTATGAATGCCTTGGACTCCACGTCAGACCGCTATGGTAACAGGTAAGGCGTACGGTGCCTCAATAGTTTTTTTTCGTTACCCATGAATTTTTGTGCATGTTTGTAATTCGAGACCTGTGGTAAGTTTAAAGTTCTCTCAACATTAATAGAACGTACAAAGAATTGTAAAATTTTTGACGATTTTTAAACATATAATTTTTCTTTAGAAATTATAATAGTACAATAATTATATCAAATATTATTAATTTTCCAGAAACATTTAACTTTTGAAATAGAATTTTTTTTACATTTTCAAAAACTATAGTATGACAACTTCTAGCTTTTGACTTCTATACTTAGGTTCAAAAATTGAAGTTCTACAATAATGAAGCAGTCATATCTTAACTTCTGAAAATGTAAATAAATCATTATTCCAAAAGTTACATGTCTTTAAGAAACTGGTAGTGTGTAGTAGAACTGTTGGACTATTATAGTTTCTAAGGAAAAGCTATATACTACAAAGTTGTCCAAAAGTTTTACCAAACAAACCCTAAGTAAAAAACAATTTTTAAGATAAGAGTCAGAAGTTAACTTTTGGATATGAATTACAGAGCTAACTTTTAGAGTAAATGGTAGAAGTAGCAAAATAATATCCACCTATGACTTTTAATGTTTGGTACTTTCATGTCCTAGTAAAAATACAAAATTACCAAGCTCGTCTCTATTGCTTTTGTGTCCTAGTTCTAAACTCCAAACATAGCCTGTCTCTCTCCCTATAATCGGTCCTTCCTCATGGTTAGTCCTTCCTAACGATGATTGGTCCTTTCTCATGACCAATCCTTCCTGATGACGATTGGTCTTCCCTCACGGTCAGTCCTTCTTGATGACGATTGATTCTTCCTAATGATGATCGGTCTTTCCTCATAGGCAAAGCACCTTCTTCACAACAATTAGTCCTTCCTTATGACAATCAAAGCATTTGTTCTCACCGTCAAAGCTCCATCAAGAGGAATGTAGCAAAATAGGTCCTATTGTTCTCAAAATTCCCTCTTTTGCCGTACATTTCAGGTTGAATTTTTTTTTATGTTGAACATGATCTTCTTTCTCTATTTTATCAAAATCATCATCTAAAATGGTTATTTTGTTTCCACTTTTTCAAAAAAAAAAAAACAAGATCAAATCCAATATGTAAACTAAAGATAGTGACAAGATACAGAAAGATCAGATATAAGATTTTTTATCTTCTAAAATGGTTGTTTTGTTCCCACATTTTCAAAAAAAACAAATCATATTCGAGATGTGTAGACACCCTAATTTTGAGGTCACTTGGCAGCAAACTCCTCCAGATGATGTTCTGGTTGCGACCAGTAGACATGGAAAACGGGCCGGGCTGGCCTAGGCCCGCCCGACCTGGCTCGCCGCGGGCCGCGGGCCC
>JAMKQA010008072.1:0-14475 GCA_024699735.1 Posidonia australis | reverse complement strand
CAAATTGCCCCTATGCCAATTTTTAGGCATGCATCTCACTCTTTGCATTTAGTCTTGCCATGACATTCATATTAGCTTGATTAGAGCACGATCCAGGTCTAGCAAACATTCATCAAGCCCTTAGCAAGCATTTGGACTAGAAAGACCGAGTTTCTCGGGCGTACGAGGGTGCCTAATCCCTTCCTCGTGCGTAATAGGAATCCTTACCCATCCTCTGGTTAGCAGACATCCAGCCTTCCTATCTGCATCACATGCATGCATTCATCTTTTGTGATTTTCCTCGTCTTTCCCTTAAAAGACTAGGTGGCGACTCCCTTTCTTTTTTTCTTTTATCCTATCCTTGCGCCTTCGCCATCCGATTGACATGGCTGTGGTCTCCTCCCTACCCATCCTCCTCTCCTGGTCGGGCGCGCGCGGTCACACCTGGATTCATGCGTTTAACGTTGAATGCATTTTTGGCAGGCATACAATGCTCTGAAGTTGCATGCAAGAGATCAAGCTACCTATTCTTGTAGGGGATGGGGGTGCACGTTGAGGGACTATTCTCTCATCTTCCTTCAGTTCTTCTTAGGGAAGCTAGGGAATTTTGGAGGGTTTTAGGTGCCCGTTATGAGAGACAGAGAGAGAAAGAAGAGAATGAAGAAGAGAGATGTGTCCTTTGATGGTTGTGGCCTAGTGGTTGAGCTCTAGCGACCTTCAACCAATCCTAACATAGAGCATGGGCTAAGGAATGATGATTGGAAGATTGAGAGGAGCTTTGGATCGTGGGGGAGATGCCTTGCATGAGTTGGGTCCTTAAAAAGGTACACACCCTTAAGTTAAAGTTTTATAGTGTTTGTAGATCAATTTATGAGAGTTTATCGTGTGCTTGATGTCCCTCCACCCTTGTGTTATGGTTGTATGATTTTGAAGGGGTCATGCATTGTTTAAGGGGAGTTTTCAATGTAGGGGAGCTTTCAGTGTGTTGAACGCTAGTTCTGAGCATTCAACATTGGACACCCAAGAAGGGGCGTACAACACTATTGCCTTGTGTTCCCCTATTTTAAATGATTTAATTGATTAATAGTAGTCAATGAGCATGCATGCTGTAATTTATATGTCGTAGGGTTGCTGGAAATCCCTTAGTGATGTTGGAATAAAAGAGCATGCTAGAATTGATAGATTTTAGTGCAGTATTGGATGACTGAGTGTTAAACACCTAGAATACTTGCATTTAGCGTTGAATGCCAGCTCCTTAGCGTTCAACACCCCTAGCAGTATTTACGCTAAGTTATGAGACTTAATTGATTAGTGATAGCATGCCATAATAATGAGAATAGCAATTCAGATGAATAGTTTTAGCATGAGACTCTAGTCCGGTATACCGAACTTGTTCGGTATATCGATTTGCCATCTAGTTTGGGACTAGAGTACTAGTTTGGCCGACCAATAGATTCCGGTCGACCGAATTAGGCATAGATTTTGTTTATTGATGTTTTAAGTGTGATTAGTATGTATATGTATATGATGAGTATACATATTAGTCTTGGAAAAATAATTTAATGAATACAATAATGATTAAGATAATCATTAAAATGACTTTAGGAATGGCCTAAAAAGAATTAGAAAATTCCATTTAAGACATAGAGGTCATAAAAGGTGATATGACTTAGAAGTAATTAGTCTCCTCCCTAATGACCTAGAAACAACAGTAGGGTTCATGATGTAGTGCCTAAGCCTTGAGATGGTTAATTTAGTTGAGGTGCACTGGAAGAGTCATTTAGTGGCACTTCCTAGTTCTATTAGGCACTGATTTGGCTATGCTCCTGAGGGACATGAGCCAGTAGGTGTCCTACACCTTAGCACTAGAACATAGAGTTCTAGTTAAGTTTGTTTGGGCATCCAATCTTGGAAACCTAGTGGAATTTCAGGACAGTTGCTTTGGTTTTAGTGTGATTATTTGAGCCTGGTAGGGGAGCTGTCAAGGCTTTGGTTTGAGCTATGGTTTCTAATTTTCAGCTTTGTGCCGCTTAGGCATGGTATTTTATGGCAATTCTAGAAAGGTATTGAAATGATTTTGAAATAGATTTTGAAAATGGTTTTGAGAACCAAAGGAATGTGTTGTTTTGCCTTTTTCAGAGGTTTAAGCAAATTGTTAAGGAATTTTAAGTAATTTGGGAAGAGGGCTTTTCCAAGAGATTTCAAAAGTGTTGCCTTTAGTTGGCAGTTTTCTTGAAGTGTTTTAAAAAAATTCTAGAAAGATTGGAAAGGATTTCCAAAAGAATTTAGAAAAGACTTGTGTGGTCTTCATCCAACCTCATCTTCTCGGCCAGGAGGTC
The DNA here is from genome assembly GCA_024699735.1 of Posidonia australis. NCBI lineage: Eukaryota > Viridiplantae > Streptophyta > Magnoliopsida > Alismatales > Posidoniaceae > Posidonia > Posidonia australis. Next base: position 12,157 of record JAMKQA010008072.1, on the reverse strand, counting down.
TGTAATAGTAGACTTGTGCTGGATGCGGTGAACATATTACTGTTGGAATATGTCCAGCACAATTTTGAAGTCACTGAGGTCATAGGCGGTGAGCGTGTTGAACCACTTCAGTGCTTCTCCCTCAAGGCTTTTGAAGAATAGGCATACAGTCAGCTTGCTATTATGTTGATAGGGCAAGGCGTCCATGGTAAAAGTAGCTAAGTGGTTTCATGGATTGCTTGTGCCATCATACTTCAATGTCTTAGGCATTCTAAATCCCTATGGCAGAACAAAAGGTGGGAACTTTGAAGTATCACCGCCGAGCAGTTTTCAGTGATGTAACCCCCACCTCAACCAGTGCGTCTGAGATTATCTTCTTGATATCTGTCCCTTGAGTGACTGACTACCTCTGGCCCTAGTACCCTTGGGCTTGTTGAAACTATTGTTGCACTCAGGTACCATGTTGAAAAGGGAAGGAGGGTTGAGCCTAAGCATAGGATGGGATATGATAAAGTGGGGTTGCCCTTAAATGATGATGCGAGTGATGGCTTGATGGGGTCCACATAGTTTGCTTGGAAGAAGCATGATAGACCAGTGCAGTATGCTGAGCATGAGATTGGGTAATTGGGCCATGGATAGGGAAATTAGTTGTTGGGCTTAGTGGCACTGTATGTGTATTTCCCATGTGAGGTGTGACTAATGGGCCTTGGTGATAGCTTAAGGGATAGGATCCATGGGTATTTGAAACTTGTGGGTCATAGAGGTTAGGATAGGCTATGGATTGATGGGTTTGGTCGGAGGCTCCTATAAGGAATATATGTGAATTGATTGATAGTGGAACGCCCCATGGCTGTAAATAGCTCATCTCTTCCCCTCCTCCTCTCTCAATGGATTGAGCTCTATGTGGGGTTGACATGTTGAACTAAAACCTGGATTGTCCAATGGAACTGCTTGCCTGACCCATGGATGTTGCGGAGGTTGACATGCCGAAGTAGTCGATGTAGGAATGTGCCTCTACCATTACGGACCAACCTTCCCTTTATGGCTATTCTTTACAAGACTATTACAAGTTTTGTCTAAAATAGGATGAGATTACAGACACTTTACTACTTTTAACCTATTATAAGTCTTCTAAAAAAGAAAATTACAACTCTAATGTAAATGAAATACAAAGAAAAGTTTGCAACTTGTGAATAAAGTAACTAATGACCAAGGACTGTTTTTGAAATTCCCTATAACCTATTATGCAAGCAAAGGCCAAACCACCCTACAATCAAGGCACACAGTACATGTCTGCCTAACGTCGCTGATTTTGGCGGCACTAGGACTCGTCATCGATGGGAATGGCGGCAGACAACGGCGTCAATTAGACAGGCAGCATGAATGCTTGTCTGTTCTAGCAACCGAAATCTGTCCTACTCCAATAGCAAGGGGGTATGGGTTTTCTTCTTCAGGGTTCTAAGTTACACTCAATGAGTTTGTTCCTACTTCATGTACCACCCTTAGAACCTTGGGAGATCTTCAAAGGAGGCCCAAGCTGTGGATTTGTCTCTTTATAGAGGGGCCCACAACACAAGATCCTGTCCTTAAGTTCGGTCCTAGCAAACCACAAAAGCAATAAATAAACAAGAAACAATAAAGTATGAAGTATCTACCAAGGTTTATTATTGACTTAGGGAGAAAGGAGGAGTCAATTATAATGCCTTAGAACACCTTAAATTATCAATCTAGTAATAGCAACCAAACAGGGCATGGGAGAGCAACTTGTGCTGGCCCAGTTCACCCAATCCGATCGTTCTTAACTAGAGAGATGTTTTTCTTAAGGAACTTCTAACTATATTGTAAAATAGATAGTTTCCACCCTATTGGTGGATGGAAAACAAAACCTACAAAAACCATTAAAAACTAAACTAACAGTGAAGAGGATATTATTTTATTTATTTCGCTACTACAAGCCTAGAAAAACACAACACAAACAAGAAAAAATGAAAGACCTATAGGAAATGGCTCTGCAGATCTCATTGCCTATTTGTTAAGCGCTGATATTTGTCGTCTTCTTGAAGAGCGGCGAGACTCGGCGTCGCTTAGATAGGCAGCAAGAACTACAGGATCTTTATTCTCTAAGCAAAACCAGATAAGTGGTCAGGTCATCACGAAAACCTAAGTGCACAACTTCTCAGACATAAAAAATGCAACTAATGTCTAAAATTAAATGAAAAGAAGATAAAAGGGAAGGAAGGAACTTACATTGCATGAGGGTTGGCTCAAACTGGTCCCATTATGATCGCCAATTTTCTATGGAAGGGGAAATGGGGGTGTTGATGAAGATCATCATCACTCCACGTACTTCAATGACCTATGTGATCACCACTTGTCTTTTGCTAATGAGGTTGGCTGACAAGATGCCTACGGGAGTTGCAGTGGAGTTGTGGTTGTGATGATGTTGGTTCTCGATTCACTAGGTTGGTGGCCGGATGCTGCCTAGCGGCATTCTTGTGCGCATGTAGTATCCTTCCTTTACAAGAAAAACAATGAAAATCTTGATTAGACTAGGTGTAGTAAAAGTAACAAAAAATAAACGACAGAAAACATAAATATGCAACTAAATACTAACCAGGGGTGGTTCCTTGCATGCATATGCCATGGGTTAATAATGTATGCAAGTTTTTTTTAATGATAAAATAATGTAAAAAAGGGAGATACTTCCTTCACCCTTGGTGCCTTGACATGGGGATTAGAGAAAATGGAGGCCTGACAAAGCTCCGGAGATAAACTATGGCTATAAAAAAGAGGTTGGATTTTAGTGGATCTAAGCTTTTAGAGATTTGGACATGGAGGAGGGGCTGAAAAGCTCTCTCTTTCTCTCAAGATTCTCTCCTAGGGTTTGCAAAGTGGCTCCTTAAAATTTTTAAAGTACCTCTCTTCAAACTTTTGACTTAAAGGATGAGTGGTGGATCAAGGGTCAGGATCTAGAGCTCCTAAAATGGAAGTACATAGGAGATTGAAGCTTGTCGCCGGTTGATTAGGCGACAAAATCTTAAGTCACCATCTTGACAGGCGATGAGTCCTAAGATTCCAAGTTGGGTTGTACGTGGTGAATCAGCATCCAAAAGGTAATGAAATCTGCTATGTAAGTCAGTCGCTGGTGCATGTAGCATTGAGCTACCAAAAAGGAATTTTTCGAAAAGTTAAGATCAAAAAATATCCATTACGAATCTATTATGAAATATTGATCAAATCGATTTAGAAAAATTGTACTCATAATTGAAAGATATTTTAAATTAATTTCCAAATTCAAAATCCACTTAAAACGTTAATTAAATTGGATTTGAAAATCAAATCTTTAATAATTACGAGAATGTCAGTTAAAATCAAAGATATATTTGATTTAAAATAGATTGGCAATCATTTGGATATTTTGGATTTTATCTTTATCTTTTAGCATTATCATGAATTAAATATATGCTATAATATTAAATTGTGATAACTTATCATAAAATCTCATTTTTGGTAAAACTAAAGATAAGTGATCTTAATTACCAAGTCATCCAAATTTCTAGAATTTTCTGAAATTATTTGGAATTTATAATGATTTATAAGATATGCATAGATATTTAAATGTTAGAAATTTATAGAAATTATAATTATTATGGAAAAAATCATAATAGCATTTATAAGTATCCCAAATATTATATTAAAGCCTAGGATGACAAATTACGTGGAGAGAGAAGGTCTAGGTCATGTGTCGTCTATTGTAGTGGCACCTTAAGACCTAGTTACTTGTTGAGTTGGCGACTAGTGTGGTCACCTATTGAAGAGGTGACTGGATTTGTCACCTATTACACAGGCAACATCCTGGTTTTTTACTGTTTACCTACAATCTTTTATCTTATTCCATGAAGATGCATTGAAAATCCAAAAAAAAATAGAAATTCCATAGGAAAATCTAGCAGAAGGTTAGAGCTCCTTAACTACGTGATTTAGGGCGCCTCAAGAGTTCCTATCCTTGATGAACTCTGGGAATGAGAAAATAGGATATCTACAAGTTGTAACACTCATAAATTCAATTTGTAATTATTTACATTTTAATAAATTTATTATGGGCAAGTGTTAATGTTTCAAGGCCCATTTGTGTGATTTTGTGGCTTTTGGGCATGGTCCTCATAGGCAGGTTGGTGTTTGTGTGTTTCCTGTGCTTATCTCCATGTGGTTAGCACTGTCTGTGTGGTACTATGCTTGTGGGCCCATGTGTGGATTCGTTTGTGGGCCAATGTGTATGTGAGCCAGTTGGTGGGGCAGTTGGTTGAGCTCATGCAGTGTTGGCTTGGCAGGTAGTTGGGGCATTGGTGGCATACACACGTCCACCTACTCCTTCTGCGTGGCTTTTTAAGCCGTGACTGCTGCCATATGCACGACTCCATCCTCCTCTTCCCCCACATATTTCCTCCTTTTCGAGCACACCTTCACCTCTTCTTCCCTCCCTCCCTCCACCACCACTCTCTCTCTCTCTCTCCTCACCCACTCACTCTCTCTCCCACTCACTCACTCCCCCTCCCTCTTGTCACTCACCCTCACTCACTCCCTCCCCCAATTCCTCCTCCATTCTTCTCCTCCCCCTTTGGTGTGCCCAAGAGTTGGCAGAGGCGTGCAGCAACATGTGGCGAGCTCTAGAATAGTCATGGCTTGCCAGTGGTGCAGTGGTTGGTTGGCATCGAAGTTGGGTCATCGGAGGCCATTTCAAGGTATGCACCTCACCTATATTGTAGAAATGCATGGAAATGGTAGAAATGCCTAAGATGTATGTAATCTAGGCTAAATTTAATGTTTTGGAATTTATTGTGTATTAATGTAGCATTTATGGCATTTAATGGCTTGAGTTGGTTTTGGGTCATTTATGACTCCTCTGTGCTTAAGAATTTATATCTCCTTGTGTGATGAATGGATTTTGGTTTTGTTTGTGTGGATTTGGAGTATAATCAAAGGTCTACAACATATGTTTTATGTAGATTTTATTGTCATTGTTTGGCAGGTTCACCCCTCACTCTCATTTGGGAGAAGAGTCAAACAATTGTTTGGGGCCGTTTTCTGGTTTCACAGAAAACAACACACCAAACCATTTTGGTATGCTATTTTTCTATCAATTTTGGTCCTCCTAGCCCTAGTTCGGTTGGTAGAATTCCTTCAGTCTGCCATTCCATGGCTTGAGTGTTGACAGTTCGACCTAGTTCAGTCAACCGATTCTTTTTGGTCTACCGAATCAAGGATTTTCAAACGACCGATTTGGATTTCAGTTTACCATGTAGGTGCCCTAAGCCCAGTTCGGTCAACCGGCCCAATTCGACATGTCGAATCTAGCCCTAACTACTTTTATAAAAGTGATTTCCTAGGGTTTTCCAGATTAGTTTGTTTTGCTCATTTGAGATGGGATTGTGGGCCATCAGTGGTTGTCTTGTGGGACGCTTGATGCACCGGTTTTGTGGAGATTTTGAAAGTGTTTTCTAAAGATATAAAATGGTTTTGAAAATAGATTTCAAAGGAATATGTTGGCTTGTTTTGGAAATGAATTTCTAGGTTTTCTGTGTGTAGGCCAAGAGACCAAGAGTCGTGCTGTCTGGACTAGGGGGTGTGACGACACTTACCGGTTGGTTAGGCACGTTACCTAGGTTGAGGTAGGGGGCCGAGATACCCGAAGCGGAGATTCATTCGGTCTTGGAGGTATGAGACTCTCGACTATCGTTTCGAGGCTAGAGTTATGGTCCGCAGGTTGAGATATTTAGTGACATGATGGAGAGATATGATACTCCTGTTGTCACCGTGAGCACTGAGGCTCAAGTGTTGTCGGGTGTGGAGGTATAAGACTCCCTCCTGAGCACCATGTGGAGGATGTCGTGAGAAGACGTACCCTATGGTGGTTAGTGTGGGTGGAACACGTGCCCCGTAGCTGATAGTGTCCTGAGAGACAACACTACTACCTTCCCAAGAGGAGTTGGCTTTGTGAGAGTTCTCTAGGTGGAAAAATTGTGGGATGGTGGTTGGCTCCTGCACAGGGCAGCACACCGTGGCAGTGTAGTGCACCTTAGTAGCTACTTGTGGCTAGAGTTTGTTGCCTAACGTCGGGCTTCCCGACTCATTATGTGTGGTTTTGGCCATTGAAGGCCTCGCTTGTGTTTTGGGCTGGTAAAGGCTTTGCCGGTTTGATTTGGCTGATGTGGGTTGTGTTTCTTGTGGTTTGGGCCGGATAGGGCTTTGTTTCGTGATTTTTGGCCAGTTGGGCTTGAGTTGTTGGTTTTTGATGGATTTAGAGAAAATGATTGCAGAATGGTTTTAAAGGAAAATTATTATAGTTTTGTTTTCCACCATTTTGGGGGGTGTGTGTTGGGTGACTTTTGTCACTCACGTTATTTCTCGTGGTTTTTAGGTTGCAGATGTAGGCGAGTAGGTGGATTTTTCATAGTGCGCATAGTCTGCAATCTCGTAGCTGCACACACAGGTTCCTGGTTATTTAGATATTACTGTTTAGTTTAATTTCCTGTAATTAAATTTGTTTAAATTATTGTGCAAATTGGGGGCATTATAACAGTATTTTGGCTTAAGTTGTTTAATGTTGGATTTAGTTTTATATTTGAAGCAAGTAATTATTATATAATTAAAGTGAAAAACAATTGTAGCTAGATTTTTGGATAATGGCTTGGAGTTGGGTCATTACAATATAAGTCACTTGATATAATACAAGTCAAAAAAATTTAATATAGATCATTTTCTTCGAGAACCAACTTATTTTCCTTTACCTTTTGAGTGACGACGAGGTGCATACTCCTTGTAATTTTCCGCATCATCATTTGATAAATCAACTTCCTACTCGTTCCCATATCTTCTAATTATAAAAAACAAACTTATAATATATTATGATGGATAATGATCATATAATAATGTTGAAATCAACATGCCAAGTAACGCATGTCAAAAATTTTAAAACTAAAAAAAATGTTACCTTACAAGTTGATTCTCCAAAGCATGTATTTCATTCCTTATTTCGGCTCTAAAATCCACCTTCATTGTAGCCGTCATCTGTGACAACTAAGAAGTAAAGATCTCTGGATCTGATGAAGTAGAAGCTTGAGATGTGAAATGATACTGCCTAGTAGATGGTGTAGAAGAACCAATAGAGCACTCTTGTGAATAGTATGGATCCAAATCTCCTAGACCTTACTTTCTTGATGAACTACCCACATTCCTTTCCATCAAAACTTACTTCCAAAGTTTCTTGTTAGAGGCTGAGTGTTCATTGGCATTATCATCTCCATATTTTTGTTGGTATAAGAAGGTGTACCTATCCTATATAAATAAACACAAGAAGTTAGTTAAAGATAATGTAAGGTATAAGTTTATATTATTAAAATAACTTTAATTATAACATTGATTACTTACAAGTACATCCTTTGCACTTGGAGTTGACTAGGCTTGCTCCGATTCACTAGTATGGGATGCAGTCCTCCACTCAGTCACTATAAGTTCCCTGCATAGTTTAATGGCCTATAACTATTGAAACATACATTATTAATTTAGAAGACATCCAAGATAAATATTATATTTATTAAAAATCTCTCCAAAACTACTCCGAGATCACAAACTACACTTGGTAATCATCATACAGATAGCCTACTTACAATATGGCATGGCTGAATTTGTAATCTTTTACCTACTTTGTCATTCAAGAATGGCATCAAACAACTTTGGAGGAAAAATACCTAATTTTCTTGGAAATGTCACAAAGCTAGACACCTTGTAAGTTGAAATTAGTACTTTTCCATTCTTAAAAGATTCCTAAGAGACAAATAACATGAGAAAATCACCAGAAACCAATGTGATAAACGATTGCAATCACCAAGCAAGCTAACTAGATCCTATTGTAGAAAGTCATTTTTAGCAGTCAAAAGAGAAAATTTCATTGATCTGGAAGAAAAGAGTAAAGAAGAAACAATAAAAAAAGCCAAAACACAAAAGAAAAGAAAACAAGACCATCCAAGAAAGCTTAAAAGCCAACAACAAGAATCAACTAGAATATAATATGCTTTGGGACTTAGACATGCTAGCTTGACCTCGTCATAAACTAAAATGTAGTCACACTAACCACAACCGGAAAATGCAATTAGTCTCCACATCTCCACCAATCATAGGCCACCTATAATAAAAAGTAGTGACCCAGTTATAACAAAATTGCAAAATTTCTAATACAATTCTATCTTCCATTGGAGAATTGGACAAACCGAATTATTTGGGAGATGTGCATTCTATTTTTTTATGAATACTTACTTTTACACCTACACTTCTGTGAAAGTTGTGATAAAATTTTATTGTTTTGAGTAAAGAAATGCACTTCTTATGATTTGATCTTGTGATCCAATTTCCTTGGAAACAATAATATACCCGGTAGTATACCTCACAAAAAGAGTGGAAATCTCTTAAACATTTATATACTCTTCACTTATTTTGTTCAAGTATTGCTTATTCCTATGACTTGCCTAACTTTTCATTTCATTTCATTTCTTCACTCCAAGTGTTACATGACATTGGTTATTGCCAGTGATTATTGCAATAAATGGGTAACATATTAGTTGTAAAAAATAACATATGCACACAATTACACTAACTAATATACACATAGTTAGTGCAATTGGTGTTTGAAATACATACTGCAAAGCATGTGGATTCTACTAGAAATGCTCGCATTAGGATTTCTGTTAGGTCTTCACTCCTTTTATCTGAATTTATTATAGTATATCTTGTATATTATTATAACAATCATTTTTCTCATATTATGTCAACAACCTTTTCTTTAAGCACATGATGAGATTTTTAGACTTGCTAATTGTTTTCTTTAAGCACATGTGGTATTATTGCAAGTGAGACAATTTAGGTTAGATGACTCAAGCGTGCAATGGCAAAATAAAGATACTTAAAGAATTAATTAATGCTACACCAAATAAAGAAACATTACATTATGGTAATGAAACAAGCAAACAGAAAAAAATTCATCCACGAATGCATTTGATTTTACAAACTGTAGACTGTCTTAGCAGTGGGAAAGGGAAATATAAACAAGGTCTCTAAAGTAAATTAATATAAAAATATCCTTACCAACACAACTCGAAGATTGTTATGGCTTCTTGATCCATTCACAGAGTGAATTTCTTTGTTTTCTACGGTTTAACTTCCCAGTCATGGATCTTTTTAGGAACTCTGCATCTATAGAAAAAAGATCGCAGAGTCCATTCCACCTAGTTTTAACATTAATCAATAATATATATGTTAATTCCTAAATATATAACAATAAATAGAAATTGTCACATCCCAAATTTCCATAATAATTTAAAACAAATTAAATTACAGGAAATTAAAAGCTAAACAGAAATATCAACTACTAGGAACCTATGTGTGCAGCTACGAGACTCCGAACTATATATACTATGCTAAAACCGGCCTGCATGTCTGCACCTACAACCCAAAACCACAAAGAAAAAGCATGAGTAACAAAAGTCACCCAGCACACATTCCACGAAAATGACAGAAAATAAAACTATAATTAATTTTTCTTTAAATTTATTTTGGAAATTATTTTCTTTAAAATCCCACAAACCAGGCCCACAAGGCTGAAAACCACAGCAAATGCGGCCCACACCGACCAAAACAGCAAACAAGGCTCTGCAAGCCCAAAACCACAAACGAAGCCCTAAATGGCCAAAACCACACATAGTGAATCAGGAAGCCCGCCACCAGGCAACCAACTCTGGCCACAAGTAGCCACCAAGGTGCACTACATTGCCATAGTGAAGCCACCCTATGCAAGAGCGATCACCATCCCGCAATTCTCTAACCTAGAGAACCCTCACAAAGCCAACCCCTCTCTAGGAAGGTTGTCTTGTCTCTCAGGACGCTACCAGCTACGAGCACGTGTCCCACCCGTACTGGCCACCACAGGGTACACCTCCTCACGGTATCCTCCACATGGTGCTCAGAAGGGAGTATCATACCTCCACACCTGACAACACCTAAGCATTAGTGCTCACAACCACAGCAAGAGTATCATATCTCGTCTTCAAGTCACAAGACACCTCAACCCACGGACCACAACCCTAGCCTCGAGACGACAGTCAGGGAGTCTCATACCTCCAAGACCTGACAACACTTAGCTTCAAGTATCTCGGCCTCTGACCTTAATCAGGGAGACGTGCTTGAGCACCTGAGAATGTTGTCACATTCCCTGGTCCCGACGACACGATCCCATGGTATCTCGACCCACACATAGAAAACCAGGAAAACCATTTTCGAAAATGGGCCAACACATCTCTTTTGAAAACCATTTTTCAAAACCATTTTCATATCTTTGGAAACTCTTTCAAAACCTTGACAAAACGGCACATCAAGTGTCCTACGAGACCACCACAGATGGCCCACGACCCCATCTCAAATGAGCAAAACAAACAGTTCGGGAAACCACTACATTCAAAATACATTTTCCAAAAATTCAGGAAAAACCTCCAAAAATTCCTGCCAGACCTGCGCATGTGGACCGCACGTCTGGCCCGCACCCCTAGCACTTTTGTCTGAATGCTAATAGAACCTAGACTAGGGGCTAGAGCTACTACCTGACCCGTGCATGTGGCCTGTGCAATCAACCTACGCCCCAAGTTTTCTGTCAGAATTCAGACGGCCTGCAATAGGGTACCCAAAAATCACCCAAAGTAGGAACCAAAGGGGGACCCACCAAACAACCACCAAAAATTCTGAATAAACATATGTGGTAAACCCTCGAGTCTACTCCAAATCCTAACAAACAAAATCGAAATCCATTCATGACACAGCAAGACATAAATTCTCAAGCATAGAGGGGTTAAAAGGACCCAAATCTCAACAACCACCATAAATAACCAAAAATTGCACAATAAATTCCCAAAAATTCTGAAACATTAAATTTAGCTTGGATTACATGTATCTAAACAATTCTACCAATTTACATGATTTTTATGTCTTGGATTGGAGGTACGTACTTGAATGAGCTCTAACAACCCAACGTGCCCTCCGGCCAACCACCGACGACCACGACGTCCATGGAAGCTTCCTTGACCTCCGGAGCACCTGCCACAACAACATCGAGCCACCATGGAGCCTCTGCCTCTCTCTCTCTCTCTCTCTCCAACACACCAAACAGAGGAACGAGGGAGAACGGGGTGACTAGTGGGGAGAGAAGGGGTGAGGGAAGGAGATGGGAGAGGAGGGAGGGAAGGAGAGGTGGAGGTGGAAAGGTGTGCACCGAGGAGGAGGAGAAGAAAGAAGAAGGAGACGGACGATGAGCGACGGAGTGCTGCACAAGCAGGCTTATAAAGCCCTACGCACGAAGTAGTTGGACGTGTGCTCACCTACGTGTTCCAACCACCGATATCCTACACGAAATTACCGGCCACACCACCCAACCACCAGCCAACAACGTCGGCCCCACATAGACCCACACACAGGCCTACAAGCACAGTGCCACAATGTACAATGCCATCCATGCACAAGATCACACAAGCCCAAATTCACAAAAATACACAAATGGGCCTCAGAATAGTAACACCCGTCCAAGAATAAATTCATTATAATGTAAATAATTACAAAATGAATTTTAGGAGTGTTACATCCTAACCACCTTAAAAGAAGATTTCGCCCTGAAATCACTAGTAAGCGAAAAGATACCGATACTGGGCTAGGATGGCTCCCTTACTTTATTCTGCAGCACCTGCTCTTTATGGTCAACAATCTGGACGACATCTTTCACAAAGGACAGATCTTCTTAGAGCCCTTCTGGCTGAACTAGGATCACATGAGAAGCGTTAGCCAGACTGTAGACACCCCGATTTTGAGGTAACCCAGAGATGAGTATCCTCATGTTGCTTTGGATGCAATCAGCCCTTGAACCGAGCCCCAAAACCATTAGCCAAAGCCCCAACCAGAATTATGTGAGCAGGGCTGGCGCACCAAGGTGGCGCACTAAGTTGGCGCACCAAGGTGGCGCACATAACTGGCTCACCAACCTGGCGCCCAGCTCTGGCTACTGACCTTCCACCTTCCGGGCTGTTACTCTTGCAAATGAATGTGCTAACGAATATTCGAGGCTTTTCGTTTGCAAGACCCCTTTGTA
>JAMKQA010008071.1:0-15859 GCA_024699735.1 Posidonia australis | reverse complement strand
AAAGCAAAAAAACAAAAAAAAACCAAACCAAAAGCCCAAAGTCAAGCCTGTTAAGCCCAAACCACATTTTAATTCAAAACTTAGGAAATGAAAAAAATAAAGGAATAGTGTCATCTTCTTCTTCCCCTCAACGACACCCACTCTCCCCATCTTCCTTATTCCCACATCTGCCCAACGGCCAATACCCACGAACTCCTCACCCATTCCACTCCTTAAAGCTTTGACAACCGCACTAGAAGAAAGAAAAGGGGAATGGAGAAGAGAGGAGAAACCAGACGGAGAGATCGCCGGAGACCAGAGAGGAGATCCTGAGAGAGCACCCATTAGGACCCCAGACCACCCAATCATCTTGTCAATATCCAGAGCTTCTCCCTCCATCACGTTGCAGCCCCGGAGAACCTTTGGAAAGCAGCCAGAGCACTTGTCGGAGACCGCCGCCGTCGAGCATCGTCGGAGACAGCCAGGACGCCCCTCCAGGTAATCCTCCTCTTTTATTTTATTTTATTTTGAGTTATTGACTTTAGTCCTGCCTGGCACATTCTAGGCCTCCAGTCATGCCTCGCTGGAGTCCCCACCTCTCTGTATTGCCCCCTCTCCGTCTCCAGTGGTGGGTTCTCCACCACCGGCGACGTCTCATGCCCCCTGGTCCAGAGGAGGCCCTGCGGGCCTTCCCCCCTCTTCCTCCTCCTTCCTCTTTTTCTTCTTAGAGTCCCCTTCAATTGGGAAGGGACCCTCTGGCCTCTGGTGGTCAGAGCCATCGCCGTCGTCGCCGTTGCGCCCATCGCCGAAGCTAGAGATGAGCGCAACGCCCCGCACCATTCCAGCCCTTCCCACAACGTCCAAGAGCACCGCTGCGGGCTCCCGGAGCTTCCACATCCATTCCTCGCGCTCCACCGCTGCTGCATCGCCACCTCCACACCTTCGGAAGCCGCCGTCGGAGACCAAGACGGGTGGCGCAACCAAGGCCGCCTTAGGAAGCATCTCCGCACCACCCTCAAGCCCCTCGGACCCTTCGCTCTCCGCTAGGACTCCCGCGGGACCGCTACCTGCGAAGCTCGCCGTCGTTGGAGAGGAAAGGTCGTGGCTGACGTCGACCCGCCGTTCCAACTGTCGAAGGTCTCATCAGCGCCGTTGGATCTTCCCCCCGTTGCCTCCGCAAGCTTCTCAGACACTCAGATTGACGATTAACCGCCGGGAGAGCTCAAATAAGCCTCCCAGGCCGTCGCCGCCGGTGATCTTCGAATCATCGGCGGTGACCTTTAGTTTTTTAGGTTTTTTATTAAAACATTTATTACGTTTAAATTATTTTCATTTGAGTCCTTGTTTTTACATTTGGGTCCTTTATTTTTATGTTTAAGTCCCTGACATTTTAAATGACTCTTCAGTTTCTTTATTATTGTTGTAAATATTACATGCTTTACCTTGTTAGATTTTAATTTCATATTCAATTCTATATGTAAATGTTTCCTCACAATTAAATCCCTGCATTCATGTTTTCCTTGCAATTAAGTCCTAGGAATTTATTCTTTGGCCCCTGAACTCTTTAATTTAAAATTGCATTGTCAATATTGTACTTTTTGTCCTGTTTAAATTTTAATTGCATTTCAGTCCTATTCATGCATATTTTATCACAGTTAAACCCCTGATATCATGTTTTCATTGCATTTAAGTCCTGAACTTTTGCATTTTGGCCCCCAGAGTTTTTGAAAAGACATTCCTTTGAACAATTTGCAATTTAGACCTTAAAAATATTCATAATTACACTAAGCATGTAAAAAACTTAATTTTTATCACATTTTGGTCCTGAAATTTTGCAAATCAGTCCCTGAACTTAATCAATAATGTTTCTAAACAGGAAAATTTATATCTGGGTCCCTGAAGTTTTTTAAAAATCATTAATGATAGTTTTTAATTGCATTTTAAATCACATTTTAATATGGTTCATATTAATTGATCACATGTACATATAAAATCACCATTTGAATAAGGTTTCCATCAAAAAAACCCTGTTTACAATGTAAATGAACATCTGATTACATATTTTTGTCCAATTTGCACCCTATGTTTGAATTTTGCACAATAGACCCTAGGTTTTCAAGAAATTACAAAAATATATTTTTTACTCATGTTACATCACATAGCTATATTTTCATTAAATTTTACATCCTGGCATCCAAAAAAACATATTTAAACACTTTTTTGATCATAAACATTTTCTTTCTGGGAATTTTGCAAATTAGACCCTGAGTTTTCAGGGAATTATCTGAATATAATTCTTGCATCCTAGTGTTATGTTTTCCTTTGATCCATCACTTGTACACTAGGGCAGAAGTTTCTGAATGACTTTTAATCCAGAATTTCATCCTTTTTGTGAATTTTGTGTTTTAGTCCCTGTACTTATCTTTTATTGTTTTTACATTGTTTTATTGTTTCATGACCTTTTCTTTTGCATGTTTTCTTCTTTCCTGACATTTTTCATACATTTTGGCATTCCTTAGACCATGCATTGTCCACATGCATGCATTTATCATATTTGACCACTAAAATGACCAAATTGCCCCTGTGTCACCAATTCATGCACATGTGTCTGTTATTACACCAAGTTACGCATAACCTTTGTCTACAACATTCCTTAGAATCTTTTACCCATTTAGGTACATTTCTATGCAGTTTTGCACTATTTTACTCTATTTGCACTTTAGTCCCTCCTTTTTGGATAAGTCAGCATTTCATACATTCTTCCATGGTTTTTCTCCTGTCTGTCTTCGGATTCCTTCATCTGATATTTGATTTGATTGTCTTTATTCCATGTTTTTGGACTTTCTGATTTGATTTGGATTTAATCGCCCGAGGGCATACATTAACAGGCTTGAGGGCCGACATTTGACCCCATCACAGGTTATTTTTTCCCCTTTTTGATTTTCACGACTTTTTCCATGATTCCGAGAACACGGGTTGACTCGACTTTTTATCCTTTTGACATCAACATGGTTTTCGAAGGCGTTCTTTACAAAAACATCGTTGTTTCATGTGATTTTCTGGGATTTTGTCAGTTCATGTGGATTTCTCTGCAATTTTTGCACATTGTCTTGTACATCCATCCAGTCTTGTCTTGGCACTCACGTCAGCATGATTAGAACACAATCTAGGCATAACAAACACTCATTCAGCCTCAAGCAAGCGAATTAGACTAGAAAGATCGAGTTTCTCGGACGTACGAGGGTACCTAGCACCTTCCCCGTGCGTAATAGGAATCCTTACCCATCATATGGTTAGTAGACATCTGGCCTTCTTGTTTGCGTCTCATTCATTCAGTTTTAGTGATTCGTTTGTGGTTTTCCTCGTCTTTCCCTTAAAAGACCAGTAGACGACTCCATTTCTCTCCTTCTCATCCCCTCTCGCGCCCTCGCCATCTCGGCATGGCTGTGGCCTCCTCCCCCTCAGGCGCTACCCCCACGTCGGATCGGCCCCCGGGCCGGGGGCACAGTCACACATACTATTTGCAATCCAAGAGATAATAGTAGAGTCATTAGAATACCAGTCTTCATAAGTGTTATCGTTGGCATCCGGAGGAGGCTTAATAAGATGTTTGATGTTGCGATGTGTAGTTAGAATGTTTCAATGCTTTGTGCCTACAACAAGTAGTTCTTCCCATCAAGCTTCTAAGAGGTCCTATTGAGATTTTTAATAAGAGAGCTGCATGAAGTCATGCTGATTTAGAAGAAATCAGATCTGCTATTAAGGACCACTATAGTGCAGAAATACTCCCAATTAGATAATATAGAAGTCCAAGAACCTACAAGAAGCAGTAGATCAAGTGGAAAAGATGAAACCACCCTCAATAGTAGTAGAAAAGGGGCATCTATAGCCCTTTACATGGACTGCATAGAGATAGGGGCCACCAACACAATCGTTGGTGGTAGAACAGCTCTAAAAGGACCGATGGAAAGGCTCACCAGCCTATTTGAGGTGGCAGGAGACAGCGATTGGAGAGGCTGGCACCGATAGAGGAGGGGCCTGACAGCCCCAGAGAAGGCAGAGGAGGGAGTTGGAGGACCTACGACATTGGAGGAGGGGCCTAGAAGGCCTGACGGCGTCGATGGAGGCACCTGGAAAGCCTAGTGACGTCGACGGACAAGCCTGGGTGGCTTGGTGGTGGAGGCGAAGGCTTCTAGGTGAACTGACGGTGAAGGGAAGGGGTCTGGGGAGGTCGGACGGCATTGGTGAGGTGGTCGAAGAGGGTGGTCGGTGCTGGAAAAGCTTGCCGAAGAGGGTAATGGCTGAGAAATCTTAGGGTTTTCTTCTAAGCTCTGGTATCATGTAAAATAAAGAGAATAATAGAGAGAGAATCTATTATTTGAGGTTACATATTATATATTTATAGGGTTGGATAAATGGATATCCAATTATCCTAATACAAGATAGGCCATATAACCTCCTAACATCATCAATCCCAACTCCAATTTTCTCTTCTTCCTGTCAATTGCTTCTCTTCCTTGTTCTTTAGGAGCTATTGAATCTTCCTAGGTGGATTGTCTCGAAAGAAATCAAAAGCACTCATATCCATCTATCTTAGTTTGAGACATATAGCTAGCTAGCTGTTACAGAAAGGAAATTTCAAATTATCAGAATTTGCTTATTCCATGGTTTGAGGGTTGATTCAATCTGTGTTTTGACTAATATATATAAATGCATTCAATTACTTATGTATGCATATGGGTTGTTTATGTTATCTTCAAAATGCACCTTTTTTGTTTCTAGACATAATAAACATTGATTAGAGAATTCTATTAATAAAATTTTCATTTCATAATAAATCTTTTTTTTAAGGTGATTCCTTTTATGAAAAAGAACAACAATGATAATAAGAGATTATAAATAGAAAGAAAAACTCACGATTCTTTTGCAAATACTGAAATTGATTCATAGCAAGCATGTAAAATAAAAACGACAATTGATATACCTAATTGATTTACTGAGATTTTTTTTATATTGGGTTCCTAATAATGAAAAACTTTTTTGATCTTTTATCCAACTTTTAATATACTACTTTGTCAAATTATTCAAACATGCATTGCAAGTCCTAAGTTCACTGTAATCAATTTAAGATAGAAGCGTATTCCCTTCATTTACATTTTGTTTATCCTAAAGGACTACGAATGGACTCACTCAGAACTTCACCTGTACCAAAGAGGAAAAATAAAGGGCAAATCATTAAGTGTTGTTTTAATGATTGGAAAGGCATTGACTTTAATGTAAGGATGACGTCAAATTTTAGTTTTTGTTCTTCTATTTCTACTTACTTCTTGTCTATCTTCTTCTTCTAGACATTGTCATTAGGAGAATTTGAGTCGTTGTTGTGATCGAAGTGGCAAGGGGAAATTCAAGGACGCACGGGATGGAACCGTGAACGCAAAAAGATCATGGAAAAGGTGGTGTCTCTGAGAAGAGTCTCAATGTACTCGAAAACACCGAACGAAAGCAAAGAAAAAGAATAAGGAAGGAGTTGCTACCTAGTCTACTTAAAGCAGGAGATGAGGAAAATTGCATGCAAATAATGGGAAAACAAAGAAACATGCAAGACTTCAATGTCAATGAATAAAACATACAAGGTCCTCACAGGTAAAAAAAGAATAAGAACTCTTGTTATGCATGGGAACAGTGTTAGGCACTCCCGTACGCCTAATAACGTTGGTCTTTCTATTTTAACTGCTCGTGTGTGTGGCGAAAGGAATATGTAAGAGCAGTGAAGGTAGATACTAAGTGAATGCAAGATGCCATGCAGACATGTGTAAACATGTAGAGAGAAATCAAATCACTGAAATCCAAGGCTAATGTGAACGGTTGGCACTGGTGGTGCTCCATTGTAAATGTAGGAGACGAGTCAAGGGTTGTGTTGGGGATTCGCTTGAGTTATCCATGTTGGATACCCACACAGTGAACCTACACCCACCCAACACGCTTATCCCCACCCTGCTGCTGTTGCTTTGGCTGCTCTAGAGGTTTATCGACACACCTCAACCTAGCCTTTTAAAGTTGTTTGTTGTAATACTCGAAAATTCATTTGTTTTTTTAATTTAATGAATTTTATCTATGGCAAGTGTTATTGACACGTGACCTCATTTAGATAGCTCAACAGTTGGTGTTTTAGTATTGTTTCTTGATTTGGCTACTGAATTTAACTGGCCTGCCACCATGTGTTCCTTACGCTTGTTGCTCCCATGGATTTTGTGCTGTGTATTTATTGCATGTGGCCCATTCAGTTAATTCAGTATTTTTGTTGGTTGGTTTGGTGTTTGCCCGTGGTGTTTACTAGGGTACGGTGCTCAAACATGGCGTTGTTGGGTAGGCATGGAGAAGTTGGTGATCGCATGTTCTAAGGTTGGTGCATGATGGTTTGGTGGCAGTGGGCAAGCTGTTGCGTGCATGCACCTTGAGTTGTTGAAGTGCACATGCCCTCCTACCACCGACCCTTGTGTATATAAGGACATTGCATCCTTCACATACTACTGACTTCCCTCCATTTCCCCACGAATACAGTGAGGCGACGAGGAGTTGCCAGAGCATTCCTCCTTCTTCCTCTGCTTCTTTCTCCTCCTTCTTTTGGCTGTCTATAATAGAGAGAGAGAGAGAGAGAGAGAGAGAGAGAGAGGTAGAGAGGATAATGAGCGTGAGGTGAGCGTCGAGCTCCTCCAATCAAGTGTTCCTTGTACTCGAGAGAGCTCTAGTCGACATTAAGGGGAGTTTCATCACTGATAGACCTCGACTCATCATGTGGGGTGCCTGTGAAGGTAAGTTAAGCTTCACTAAGCTTTTAGGTTTGCCTCCCTCTCTATATGGTGTTGATTTCTTGGTGTGGGTTCCTTGTCGTGGTATGCCTGTGAAGCTTCCAGCAAGGCTTATAGGGGTAGGAGCACCGTGGGTTGCGGTGGTGATCATCGAAGACAAAGCTTTGGTTTGGGTGACTGACGTCGAGTGGAACCACCTTTGTACACAACTATAAGGTGCAGACCTCATTGCTTTTCCTCTAATTTTGCATGGACATGATGAAAATGTGTTGCTTAGCATGATTTGAATGCTTGGTAGAAGTTCCATGATTTTAGGGAATTTATGGTGAATTTTATAGTTATTTTTGATGGCATGTGTACTGTAGCACTGAATGTATATACATGCTTTGAATTTTTATCTCTCGAGTTGTGGGTGTCGGATCATAATGATTTTTGTCCCAAATAGTAGAGTACTTAGATGCCTTTGTTTTCATGTATTTTTGTGAAAATTATGATTGTGTGTGGTGAGACCATTGATGGTTCCCAAATAGGGTGATTTTTGGGTCTCCTACGTTCGGTTTAGGTCTGAGCTCTATTTTTGCAACAGAACTGTAGGTTGCTCTCGCATATTGGCCTCGTGTATTTGTTGTGTGGGTTGCCACCACGTTTTAGGGTCATTTCCAACCATATTTTGGTAATTTGGCTTGAGTTTTGATGAATTGCATCTTGCTAAATAGTGCAATGATTTTGTAAATGATTTGGTGATATAAAAATATTTGAAAATGGTTTTGAGGGAAAATATGAAAATGATTTTGAAACGAGGTCTTCGTGTGCCAATGAATCAAAACTCTTTATCGACTTCCAAGGATGGGTTGATACCTCTAGGATCGTGAGTTGTTTACTTAGGTTGAGACACGAGTGATTTTGGTGCTTTTGAAGGACTAAGATGCTGAAACTCTTGGCTGACCTTTTAGGAACGGTTGATACTCTTAAGATTGTGAACTACTTATATAGATTGAGGTCGAAGTGACTTAGAGACTTTTAGTGACGATGCCGAAAGAGCATATCATGTGATGTTTTCCTAAGAGAAAACAACCTGTCCAAAGAGGGCGAGCGACTTTCCTGAGGAGGGTTAACCTTACAAAGATCCTATTGAGAAGGTAGATTGTCGAGACAAGTTTGCTCCTCTTAGAGTAATATGTTCGTGATAGTGCAATGTTCTTCAATAGCTACTTATAGTCAGAGTTGATTACTTGACACTAAGTAACGCGACTCAGTGTGATTTTTTACCGATGCAGCTAAAGATTTTGTAATTTTGACCAGAATGACCTTGAATTTTCCACCTATGTGGTATTACAGCTTTTTTACTAAATTGTGGCCAATAAGGCCTAGGTTTTGATGACCATGGTTTTAAAAAGAAGTGTTTTAAATAGAGAGTATAATGGTTTAAAAATATGTCTTGAACCAATTTAAAAGACAATGAGTCATGACACAATTGTTATTCCAAATGAAAAGGTAAAGTAGTGGAGGATGCTACCTTGGTGGATCACAACACATAGTTTGTTTAAAAGTTTCTAGATTTTATGCTTACCATGTTTGGTTCAAATTGTGACATAAATTGCTTTATAATCAGAATCTAAACCAAACAAGAAAACAAAAATCTAAGATAAGTGAAACTACCATACAAATATGACAAACTCAAAATCTAAGATAAGTGAGCTATGATTAAAAAAACCCAAATTCTATGAAAAAGTCATAAGTTAAAATTTGAACCAAACACAACCATAATGACAAACATTGATTTAGTAAGGGGTAATTGTTAGAGATTAAACTATTTGAGTTGTAATCGGTCAATCATCAAGTAAATTGAAAAGATCAAGTTGTTGTCGTTTGTTAAAACAGTAACACGTCATTACCAATTTGGTTGGATTTGTTAGAGCCAGTTATAGATACCTCGAGCTACGAGCTCATTCGCATGTGTACAAAATGGATCGTGAAGCAATGCGATGGGTGATCTAGACTCTGATTTCCACTTTGAAACTAGAGGGAGAACATCTTCTTGCTTCTTTTTCAATTTCCATTTTTTTCCCTTTGTTTGGTTTGATCTTGCTGCTACGACTCCAGTGACGAGGAGCAAGAGTTCCAATGAGCATTTCGCTGGAACTGGATGCTTCAAACGGCAAAGGCCTGTCAGCAAGTATCTACCAGGAGCTTCCACAAGAAATACATTAAAATAGGGCCTGAAGCAAGACACCGATGAAAATTTCTAGAATTCATGAGTTTTTGGACAATATAAAAAAATTTACACTAAATCATGTCCTTGTTTGGGTTACTGATTAATAATGACAGCATTAGAGAATGATCCGAGCTGCATGTCCTGTAAAATTCCAACTTAGAGGTCGATAGGTCTTTCCTCAGGTACTGTAAATCATGGTAATAGCTATTGTGTTAATGCGTCATTTACACCTTATATATCCTGGAAATCAGAGGTAAGTTGATTGTAGATTCAAATACATTTGGAACTAGTGCACTGACGGATAACAGGAATGATTTTTACATGCTCTTTTCTTGACTTGCAAAATGAATGCAGACTGCTTTCTATAACTTTGCCTGTGTCAGTTAACTGAACACCGTATTCCGCTAACCTGCGAACATCGCGAGAGATAGGACTCTGCCAGTCACCATCCCACCATGCAGGTGGGAGAAGCGGAGTATGTGCACACTGGTGAGGCTGATTGAGGCAACTAAGTGGGCCAGCATACCTATTCCAAACATGACCCCAACCAACCTGATTTGCCAAACCACCAACTAACAAATTGCTTTGAAAGCTGCTGAAGAAGGAAAAGCTTGGTGCTGCAAAGGAATCCCCACCTACAAAATCGTATGAGTCAATGGTTATATTATGTGGAGCCTGCAAGGTAGAATGGAGCATACTTAGATGGTTGGTTGCAGCCAATGCAGCAACTAACTGGGCATAAGTTGTCCCAACACGACGATGAGCACCAGAAATGACACCATAATTTGCACGTGCTGCAAGAAAGAAATCAACAAATGCAACCCATCTTGGTGCCGGTCCCCAATCTTTTACTCTGAAATCCCACTGGAAGCAAGTCAAAATTATTAGAGTTGGGAAATAGGTTTGCCAGGAACACTTGATGTAGTCAGAATTTTGACAAATTTTGCGTAGAGAACTTCAAAAAACACGCTAAATAGTAGGGAAATAAAATTTTGCCAACATGTGTCACACTTTGTGTATATGAACACATCAAATATCCGGATTTACTGAATATCAGGTCTGACATCTATGTCAGTAAATATTATAAATGTCAAGTCGACATATACTAAAATCTGTATTGCAATGTGCTGTTTCTACCGACAAGGCCAAATTTTCTATAGACAAGGTGCATTTCTACACTAGTAGCCATTTCCACAAATCTGCTATCATTTCCTCTCACTTGCTGCCTTTGACTTCCTTTATCCAAATTCTTCCAAATTTCATTCTAAAACCTTTTCCAAAATGTTAAATCTACTTATATGTTATATCTAAGCATTAAAACTTCCAAATCTTCTAAATTCTCTTCCATCTTCCAACTTTCTATTAATATTACAGTAGCATAGACAAGTATACGAAAATAAACACTTTACTAATAACAGAAACAAACAACCATGACCTTAAAAATCCATTCCCTAAGTTCAATAAGCATACTCAGCAGCTGTTAGAATAATTAACAGAAAATTCGAAAAAAGTTTATACCTCAGGACATTCATACTAAGTGTATGCAACGTGTCTAATGCAATATATGCCTAAAAAGGGAATCTCAGTAGTCTTAGATGTAAATTATTACTAAGTTACTAGTGTTTCAAATCCAAATTCAAAGATTTTAGTCAATTTTTCATGGATTCCATATTTTTACCATGTTCCCGTAGACATTTCCACCGATGTTCAATATGCTTCTTATTTTTGAAGAACTGAAATCAAACATAAAACCAAGGTTTAAAACCCTGCCCATAGAGCAACACCATATTTTAAAGCAATAATGATGTGTTTACTGCATTAATTGTTAACTTTGTGGGGATTTAAAATGATAGGATTCACAGCCATCGTCATGAAACCTCTTGGTAGGATATTGATGTGTCATCCTACGTATTAAAAAAATAGCAACTACAATCCCATGCATTATCTCTAAATCCTTTGTTATCATCAAATAAAAACAAGTCCAATCCAATCACTAAACTCATTATGAGTAAATTTGGATGCACGATTTCAATTCAAGTTTGGGTTGTATTACTTTTTCTGGGTTATTCTTGTGAAATTGCAAATCCTTTATGTATTCCAAGATGGGAACTATGCCCTAGCCCACCAAAAAATATAAATAAAATCAAAATTAAATATTCCATAAATAGGTGGAAATGCGAAAACTTCACTTAATGTCGTCATCATAGTTTTTGTTGAAATTAGAGATGAAAAGAGAGATCTACTCATTTGATAGAAGGAGTTACATATTCATAGGATACCCAACTAAATGGATATTCAATTACCCAATAAACCAAAAAGGACATAAAACTATAACTCTAACACTCTCCCTCAAGTTAGAGCATAGACATCAAAAAGACTTGACTTGGTACATAAAGACATGAATGACCCACAACTCAAACTCTTGGTGAAGATATCTGCTAGCTGCTCAGACGAATGAATATGTAGTGTAGAAATACCTCCTTTCAACACCATATCTCGCACATAGTGACAGTTAACCTCAATATGTTTGATTCGCTTGTGGAAGATAGGATTGTTGGTAATGAAGATAGCGACCTGATTGTCACAAAACATTGGCATTGGAGCATCAGGAGGTGAGCCAATCTCAGAAAGAAGAGATTTAATCCACACCATCTCACATGCAGTCTGTGCCATTGCTCTGTACTCTACCTCTGCACCAGAACGAGACACAACGTTCTGCTTCTTGCTTCTCCAAGTAACAAGGTTCTCTCCTACATAGGTACAGAATCCTGAGATGAATTTCCTATCTCCACGATCTCCTGTATAGCTTGAGTCTGAGTATGCTACTACATTGACATGACCATTCTTTTTATAGATCAAATCTCTACCTGGAGAGTCCTTAATATAGGAAAAGACTCGTAAAGCTCCACTCTAGTACACCTTCCTTGACTCATGCATAAACTGACTCAGCAAGCTAAACAACATATGAAATGTCAGGCTGAGTAACTGTCAGATAAATAAGCTTGCCAATTAGTCTCCGATACAGGCCTGGATCATCCAATAACTCAGAGCTAGTATCTCAAAGTGGAGGTGACTGCTCAATAGGAGTGCTTTCTGGTTTACACCCCAACTGTCCTGTCGCCTGGAGTAGATCAAGAACATACTTCCTTTAAGATAACATTATTTTTCCATTTGCATACGCAAACTCAATACCAAGTACCTTGGTTTCCCCAAATCCTTAATGACAAAATGAGCAGTAAGAAAATCTTTTACTTCCTTAATACCTCTTTGGTCACTACCTGTCATCAAAATGTCATCTACATAAACCACCAGAATCACACACCCCTGCTTAGATCTCCTGTAGAAAACTAAATGATTCACAACACATTCTTGGAATCCTGCTTTCAACACTACTAGGAAAAATTTGTTGAATCATGCTTTAGGACTCTATTTGAGACCATAAATCTCCTTTTTAAGTTTGCAAACTCTGTTCTCCCCCTGAGCAACATATCTTAGAGGTTGCTCCATAAGCACAGTCTATGTGAGATCGCTATATAGAAAAGCATTTTTGACATCAAGTTGACATAACTCCCAGGAATTATTGATGGTCACCGAGAGAATAATTCTGATGGAGTTAAGTCGAACTACTGGAGAGAATATCTGATCGTAGTCAATGTCATAGGTCTGAGTGAACCCTCTGGCAACCAGTCTGGCTTTGTACCGATCAACAGTGCCATCTGCATTGTATTTGACAGTGTAGACTCAACGACAGGTGACTATATGAGCTCTCACAGGTCGGGTCACTAATTCCCAAGTGCCACGGGCTGCCAAGGCAGCTACCTCCTCATCCATTGTTGCCTTCCATTGTGGAAGTAAAAGTACTTCCTGGTAATTCCTGAGAATAGATTCAGTGAAAAGAAACAAGGCAAACACACGGAACTGTGGATGTAAAGAATCATAGATAACAAAATTGAAAATAGGATGAGCAGTGAAGCAACGACTACCTTTTCTCAATGCAATGGGCAAATGCAGGTCATTAGGAGACAAATCTGCATTAGAGCAGGAGGTTGGCTCTGCCGTTGATGGAGTTGATAGCCTTTGTCGACGTCAATATACCTGCAAGGGAGTGGATCATTTGGAACTAGAGAAACAACAATGGGTAAAGGAACAGACTCAACAACTGACTCCCTGTCAACACTAGAGTCACCATAGTAAGCCACGGACTAAGAAAAGGTAACATCGACAAACACAAGATATCTACCAGAGGGAGGATGAAAACACCGATATCCTCGCTGAGTTCTGGAGTATCCCATAAAAACACATTTAATTGCTCTAGGAGAGAGTTTATCTAGTCCAGGTGAGAGATCCTAAACAAAGTGTAACATCTGGGCCTGATTATCCATTTTCATTATAAACCATGTAATTATTTGCAATATTGTGTTTAATGGTTTATTAATGGGTAATCTGTTGTTTCTTGGCTGTGTGTGGTTGTAGTTGGCTTTCTGTGCATCTGCTTGTGATTTAGGACCCATGTGGAGTCCGGTTCGAGAATGCACAGTTGTCTCGGTTTGCGTGCCATTCTTTACTATTTTCTTTTCTTCCTCTTTTTCCTTCTTTTCTCTCGCGAGCCACGCCCTTCCACCACTGATCTCGTCTTCTTCTTCTTTCTCTTCTTCCACCCGTGCCACCAACGACGGAGGCCCGTGCCTCCCCATCTCGTTTGACAGGATGGGTGGTTGGCGCCATGTGGATGGTGGCAGAGATAAGAGAGGGAGGTAGTGGGCAGAGCAGAGGAAGTGTGCGGCAAGAAAGGAAAGGAAGAGAAGAAAGGGAGTTGAGGCGCGCGAGTGGGAGGAGGTGGTGAGCCGTCCGTGCGTTCCGCCGGAGCTTGTGAAGGCTTGTCGGAGTGTGGTAAGGGTCGCCTGTGGCCTGAGTGAGGTACGCGATCCTTCTCCTCCTTTCGTTCTGTTTGTGGTTACAGTAGGTTAAATGCATAAAAATCGTAATAAATGCATGAAAAATTGTAGAAAATCATGATATGATTGGGAATGAGTTTTATGATGTTTTTGTGTAAGGATCATGCTACTTTGCGTGGATTTTGGGAGTTTTGTGGAGTTTTTGCCTTAAATGTTTTAAGATTTATTTCTGAGCATGACCCCTTTGCGAATTTTTATCTCCCTGTTTGGTTGATGAAATCTTGATTGGTTTGAGAGATTTTGTAGTAGACTTGAGGGTTTACACCCCCTGTTTTTATGAGAATTTATGGTGTTTGTTTGGGAGGTCCGATTCTTACTCCCACTTGGGGGAGAAAATGAGGACGGTGGCTGGGGAGTTTTCTGTAATAGTAGAAAACGGTATGCTGTTTTTGGGTTCGGCATACAGTTTTGCTCCCAGCGGTACCCCGCGTTTTTGGCCTTGGACGACCGGTGGATATCGGTCGACCGTTTTCCCTGAACTTGATAAATCAGACAGGGATTCGGTATACCGAAGAATTTCGGTATACCGAATCAGGAGATTTCGGCATACCGATTTGGGAAAACGGTATGCCGATTTTGCCCTTTTTTGTTAAGCCTTTAATATGATTTTTAATGATATTAAATGGTTGTTTTGGCATGATGGATTGTATGTGATTGGTGTTTGCCCCGTGTAATGACATCGAGGCATGTGGTACCCCAAACAAATGGATTTGGGTGTGGTTTTGGATTTTGACCGTACAAATGAATGAAATGGAAAATGGGTTTTTGGAAAATTGGAAAGAGTTTTGGAACACTAATAATGTGTTGTGAAAAGACTGTGGTTCCGAGCTTTGAGCCGGTGTAGGCTGAGCTTGGGCCTTTGAGCCAAATTGTTCGGGTCACCGCGCTCCTCGAAGCAGTGTAGGCTGAGCCTGGGCCTTTGAACCTAGTTGTTCGGGTCACTGCCGGTGTAGGCTGAGCCTGGGTAGTTGTACCTAGTTGTTCGGGTCACCGAGTTCGAAACTGTATAGGCTAAGCCTAAGTCATTGGACCTAGTTGTTCGGGTCACCGATTGGGGCGTCTTCCGAGACGTATCTCCGTGCTCCTGTGAGGAACAGGAAATGTGAGGCTTGTTGGCCGGGGCGGTAGCATCCCGCATGGGGAATCCCATCGCGGCAGTGCAGGATGGTTGGGGAAGGATGTCCTCACCTACTGCTTGTGTGCTAGGTTACCCCTGATCAAGGTAACAACATTAATGAAAGTGGAAATGATTAAGTAAGTAAAATGCGTGTGTGTGTGGTCAGGATTAGACTTGTGAAATGGTCCTAGAATCCTGAAGAGAAATGATGATGTTTTAACCAGTTGCCAGCCAGTGTTTGTGTTTTGGTTTTGAGCCCAATGGGGCAGTGTGTTTTAGACTAGATCTGGTTAAAATGTGTGTTTTGAAAGTGTGTTTTGGGAAGAATCCCATATATTGAAAATGGAATTGTTTTGGAAAAGGAAAATGTATTCCAAAAGGGTTTTGAAAGGAATGTTTTGAAAGAAAAGTGGTTTTGGAACGAATTTCCAAATGTTTAAGTCACAAAAGAGTTTGGTTTTGGGATCGAATTCCCAAGTAATTATTTAATAAAGAAAATGATTTTCAAAGGAGAAAACCAAGTTTTGCAAAAATGATAGGAAACCAGTTTCTTTTGGTTTTGCCGAGTTTTATTTGTAGTTGTGTGTTTTAGGGGCGCGTACTGGGTGACTTAGATGTCACTCACGCGTGCTTTTGGTTTTCAGGTGCAGACCGCATGCAGCCAGGTTCCGGTGCAGGAATTGGAACTTCTAGCCGCACATCGAGATCCTAGAGGTGAGCCTTAGTTACAGTTCTATTTGTTCTGTAATTTTGTGTAATTATGCTTGTGATACTGTGTTTTGGT
>JAMKQA010008070.1:0-16548 GCA_024699735.1 Posidonia australis | reverse complement strand
GTAATTTACAAGTTACAAAAACACAGAAATTTTTTTGAAAGGTTGGAAGCAGAGGTTCTTGAATGTATTCATGAAATGACACAAAACATTGGAATGGTACCCCAACAAATAACTTCAACGAACAAGATAATGCAGATTTTGTAATATGAAACAATCACTTCTGAGTTCTGAATTTCTGATAACATCCAACTATCCATGAGGAATTGAGGACCATGACATTGATATGTGAGCTATTGACAATGTATGTAAATAAAGTAGAATTCATGGCTTCAAAAATGTATTCATGCTTGAATTCCTGCACTGAGTCCCAAGCTCACATCCAAAATATTTAGTGTTGTAACATTGTAACTGGACTTCTGCAGGACCACCGCACAAGGCAACAACTGGACCACTACAAGGCAACAACTGGACCACCGATGGGAGTATGGGACCAGCAAGGCAACAACTGGACTTCTGCAGGACCACCGCACAATCGTCGAGCTAGCGGCGTGTCGGTGCGACTGAGCGTCGAGGCATTGAGCGACTAAGTGAGCGTCGAGCCAGCGATGTACTGGCGTGAGTCCGTGACCTAGCGTCGAGCAGTGACTGAGGAGTGGAGTACGAGACCAGGGCTAGCCGCTAAGAGCACCGAGTAAGGGCGGCCACCAAGCGTCGAGTCGTCAACTGTCGACCACCGTCCACCAGACCACCACAGAGGCACAACCCGACAGCCGCACAGAGCAGAGGCCAGGCCGCCAGAGAGCACCTAGCCACCCACTGTCGGCGCCTCTTACTCTCTTCTCTGATCTCTCACGAGTCACGATGGCACAACCTACGGCTTTGAAATTTAGCCATTTAGGGCTTTGAGGGTTTCGTTTTAATGTATATTTATAGGATTTTGAATGAGAATGAATGGTGAGGATTTAAGTATATTTAATCTCATTGTAAATTAAAGGTGGAGATGTAAATTAACTATATATATATATATATATATATATATATATATATATTATATTAATATATAA
This sequence comes from Posidonia australis, assembly GCA_024699735.1. Classification (NCBI taxonomy): domain Eukaryota; kingdom Viridiplantae; phylum Streptophyta; class Magnoliopsida; order Alismatales; family Posidoniaceae; genus Posidonia; species Posidonia australis. Next base: position 15,544 of record JAMKQA010008070.1, on the reverse strand, counting down.
GTCGGTTCTCGGTTTGGTTTGGTTTGGTTAACTACACTCAGAACCAAGAACCGAACCATTAAGAATGGTTCCAAGATTTGAGAACCGAACCGAACCAATCAATATACTTTAACCAAACCGAACCATACTTTAACCAAACCGAACCATTAAAAATGGTTCGGTTCGATTCGGTTAACCGGTTCAAACCGAACCGTGTGTACCCTTAATTCATATTACACACACGTTTCCACCATAGTTTAGCGCCTGCATCTGCATTCTGACAGCGAATCATCCCATTCGCTGTATCCACCAACTGAGTGACTTAGTGCCAATAGCAAACACCACCCCTCCGGTAGGCTGTCAAATGGTGTGCCTTTTGTCAACCCTGAGCATCGGTTTCGGTTCCTTCAGTCCCTCAACCTCGCTCAGGGAGGGACATTTGTAGTCACTCCATTTTGACAGCCATTCGTAGCGGATTTCTCCCGAAGAGCGTGCTCCAATGGCAACAAGGCACTCCCCCTCATTATACCCTAAAAACAATCTTAACACTTAAACCACCCAAACAAACCCTAAACACCAAGCCCAACACCAGAATCCAACTTATTTGTCCTGTGCCAGTGGGATGCACAACCCGGTTGTGCGGCCTGATCCCGCGTCGTGGATGTGCGGGAGGACCAATGCTGTCCTGCGCTAGCTGCTCAACTCGTCGTTGTCATCGTACCTCATACGAACCACAACGCTGCATCGCTCCACTATTGCCTCGCGTGCCTGACGCCTCTACCACCACCACGCCCTGCTGTAGCCGTGCCTCACCGTTCATGTGCTTGACCATGGCCTGTCGCCCTGCTAGCGGCCTGTAGCACCGGCAACGCACGCCAACCCCTTGCAACATGCCACCACCTCTCAAAACGACCTCAATGGCAGGACGAGCTCCCTCTCTTGCCTCTCTTGGACCTTTGGCCCCTCTGGACGCCCAACATTGAGCTCCAATCCTCCCTGAGCAACCACCACCGCCAGCTACCCATTTCCGGCCATCCTCCTGTTCTTCGACCATCCAGCATACAACACAACTCCCTCTCAGCCAGGCATCGAGTACCTTACGCCAGAGCACGTCCAGCCCCTCTAGTAGAGCCTCCCCTTTCACTGAAGTGTCCTACACTCCCCAGGTCGTCACCGTCCATTCCTCTACCTTTCTCCGCCGGCTGGAAATCAACCACGTAGCCCAAACCACCACCACAGCCACACCAACCCCACATTACCTCCCTGAGTCTTCCACCAACACCACCTCAGCCCTTCGGACCCGCCTCCGCAGCCGTCGCGCGCTAGTCGTCAGAGAAACGCCGCCGCGAGCCACCACCAGAGAGAACAATCCACCACACAGGTAACCTTCTCCCTTTGCTATACCAGCCCGTTTTCTTCTTTGTTTTTCATCCTGCATCTTTGTCATGTCATCCCTTGCATGATTGCATTTCATTTCACCATGCATTTCGGCCATTTACGTCGTCTTCCCTACCTCTGACGACGTCGGAACCCAACTCCGACGACGTAGGTGGGGGAAAACATCCACTAGGTCATCTGTGCATTCAAGCATATAGGAATGCTCCTCGACCTCCCCTCAAGCTCATGCATGCATAGCATTCATTTTAGGATCAACGCATGTGGGTTTGCAATACGGCAAGGCTCGCGGCTCTGTTCTGTCTCCGACATGCACGTCGTAGTTGCATGGGCGACATGCACAGGTCAACCAGGGACTGAACAAGCTGTCAAGCTGAGCTTTGGCACCACCCACCTTATTCATTCCACCACCCCATGCCCACGCATCCTAGGACTTAATCCATAGCATGCATCTATTCATGATAGTATACTCTAGATCTCCATGCATTTAAATAGTCATTTGCATTGCCATATTTCACCCTGAAGTAGGGGAAAAACTCACTAGTTCGCAGTCCTGTTCCATCACTGGCATGTGCTCCCCAGCTACGCGACAGGCTTGCGCGGTGGACATGCCCGGGTCTACCAGGGACAGAACAGGCAGCTGACCTGAGCCCTTGTCCACTTGTCTCATCCATTTACACCACATATCCATGCATCCAAACACATGCACTTGCATTTACATTAATCATGCTTATGACTTATGTCATCATGCATGATGCACCACATTGCTCTCTCTAATATTTTATACTTCATGCAGCATGACATTTGCATCATGCGTCATAACACACTTGCATTTAAGAACGATGACAATTACTATGTCGAATCCTTTTGACCGATGGTTCAGGATTCACATAGCGTTTTTTAGCACACTTAGGTCATATCATTCCTGCCCCTTACACTTCATCCACATCAGCATGGCATATAGCATACGTGCATCTTAGTCCTAGTAAGCATACATGATCATTTACATTCAATGACACACAAGCGAGCGAAAGCCTAGAAAGATCGATTTTTCGGACGCATGGGGGTGCCTAACACCTTCCCCATGCATAACAGGAGTCCTTACCCTTTCTATGGCCCATAATGACCATTGTATTGCATCCATTAGGTACGGAACATACACACACATTCATGCATATATTTGTATTCCGTTTTTTATTGTTTTTTTTTGTGTTTTATCGCATCCGATTTTCCTAATTTTTTAAAAGATTAAGTGACGACTCCATTTTGTCCTTATCATTTTCTTTTTTCGTATTTTCTTTGGTGTCTTCGAGTCGAGTATCTTTTTTCGGATTCACCATCTTCGCTGTGACCTTTTCGGTCATTCGCACGCTCTCTCGCCTCGAAAGATCGGTTCCGACATGATCACACTCTTATAACATCCATTCTATGCATTCTCTATTACGATCCATCGGTCCTCATAGTTTTTCCTAAGTTTCTTGTATTCACTTTTACCTCCTTCGGGCATTCACAACCATTGTCATTTTCAAATGTTGGTTTAAGTGAACCGTTGTTTTAGAAAGTAGTCACCTGCTGGATGGACGGTGACACTAATAACATACAAATGTTGGAAATACTCCAAGTGCCACATTTATTGTAGTTAGTTGGGGTGTGTCAGTCCTCCTACTCCTAGTAATAACATCTCTTATCATACTATCAAAATTTAAAAAACCTGAATCTCATGAAGAGTATTATACACTTTTCAAAACATAATTCAAAACACAAGTTAGAAACTTAAAATTTTAGAAAGGCTATTATAAAAAAAACTTATAAGACATGTACAAATTATAAAATCGAAGAAATAATCGTATATGAGAAAAAACTGTCATACAAACTACCATTTAAAAAAGGATGCTACTAGGAAATAGTATTGAAGAGACCTAATCATAGAAGTAATTGTAACATTACGTGAATCATGTAGAAGTATAGAAGATGCCTGCTTATATAGACCACACATACTCAGAAATAATCATAACATTTTAATTAACTTATGATAATATTGGCACACTTATAGATAGTTCTGTTTGGGTTTTACGTGGTATGTGATACATAACGTGCTGTAGGAAATCCACAGAAGCATATCATCCTCCTGTCAAAGCGTGACTGTGTCGTATAACAAGACACAATGATGTCGCCTACAAGAGTGTGACAAACGACAACATTCAGATATGTGAAGTAGTCTTTAGCAACAAAACGTAGAATGCACTCAAGAAATTGATCATCATGAATACAATACATTCACACACAATTTAGAAGAGAACGTAAATCACAAAAAATAAATAGCACGACCAATTTAGAAAATAGGAAGAGACTGAACGTGATAGACATACAATTTAGAAAATAATATGCATTTAGAAGAAGTAAACTAATGGAAAAAAAATCAATCCCAACACAAAAACATTTATTGGGATATATCAAGAACATAAGTGTTGTCATATATTTCTATCAAAGAGATATATTTTTAATAAAAATATGTTTAAATACAAAGATTATAGGAAAATATTAACAAACATATTGCTATAAAATATATTACTAACACAGAACATTTGTTTAATCTTGATTTTAAAAACTAGTATTGCCATAAAAACAAACTCAAGTATGAAATTTTATAGCAACAAACATATTCCTATGTGTTTGTTTCGAGTAACAAAACCAAGCTCAAACATGAGGTTAGACATGATAAGCATGAAATTAGGCATGATATGTTAAATGAGATGGGAAAAAAAGTGATAAAAAAACTTACATTGCGTTTTTGGTGATAATTAATAAAATAGACTCCTAAAGGCCACTTGATTTGAAGGTAAATTTCTCTAATTTGACTTCACGACGTATCATTAGAGCCTTTCTAGCTAAGGTTTTTTCAAAACCAATTACATCAAGGCATGTTGCCCGTTATTCATACTTAGCTTGATCTTTAAATAATTTATTAACTAATATATGATAGATCCTGCCATCTTATCAGATTATAATGGACAAAAAATAGCACAAGATTTTCTTATCGATGCAAATACTTCCTTTGATCAATAAAAAAATGGACAAAAATGAACTTACCCAAAAAAAAAATGTGAAACATCTATTATTGATCATTGCAATATTAATATAGAGAAGAAGCAATACTCATACAGAAAAACCTATGTAGCAAGATTTAGAAGTAATCAAAAAATGACAAAAAAATAGAAACAACAAAAGAAACAGATTAGCCGAGAACATAGATAGATTAGTCAAGATAGACTAAAGAGAGGCAACCAAGAGGAAAGGGGATTAATCCAAAAAAAGTCATGCAATCTGAACTACATCAATCAAGAAAAAGGAGAGAGAGGAAGCTAGAGGGAGGAGAACCTCAAGAGAGCTGGGTGGTGGTAGTGATGGTGGTGCGGTTGAACTTGGACGACATAAGAATCTCGAAAGAACCAACGTTGGGGAGCAACAACAAAGATAAAGGAAGAAGTAGGACGATTTTTATTGCCATGGCAAGCAATCTGTCCCGTCACAGGCAAAATAGTCTTGAACAGTTATCGAAGAGTTACAAGAAACTTCCAGTGCAAACACAACTCCAAAGCTCACGAGAGAGTTACTACTGTTGAGGCTATCGGGAGAGTTGCTACAGTACCAACTCTCATATAATAGGTATAGTCCGATTCCATCAAACAAACGTCGTCTATATAGTCACTAATACTAATATTGGATACATAAATTTCATCATTAGTAGGAAAGAAAGAATTCACAAAAATACTGCTCTTCTGTACAAAAGCTCCAATTTATTTTGTTCTTTTTAAAGTGCAGCACCTTTATGATCTACAAAAATCATACAAGGATCTTGTGTTCAATGAAACCCCTTTTGCCCAATAAGGATATGGTATATCATGCTAACGTCCAAATATTTCAAAATAAAGGCTATAAGAAGCATGGACAAGTCATCTTAAGAATTGTAATAGAAAGCCACCTACAAAAATTAATGTTATGAATTGAAAAAAATAATCCATAAATGAAGTAAAACATGCGTGAATAAAATAACCTCATCCAAAAGGTGGTTGCAACATGATTGGTAAATCGAAAAGCTCAACTTGACTTTGATTAGTTTTCCTCGCTCACAAGTAAATATCACTTGAAAAATAAGTACGAGGAAAGAACCTTCAAATATAAAGCAACATACTCATAAGTCATAATTACTGGACTAAGACCACATCTACTACCAACTTGATGACCTCAAATTTTCATTCCCAAACTGCAAAAACATTAGCCCAGTAGTTAAGACACTAACAACTCTTTTTAGGAGGTATAAATCTCATCAGTTAGTTTTAAAAAACTTCTATTCAACACAAAACCATAGGTTTAGTTAACTCATCCTTGTGGTGAAGACACTTCAATATCCTGCACAGTGAAGACAGATCTCAGGTTCACATGATCAAATAATCAAAGAGCAGACTAGGGAAACTGGATGTACCGAAATAAATCAGAAGACCTCCTTCAGCTGCAGTATGCTACATGGGTCAATGCTCTCTTACAAACAGGATGCCATAATAACAAGCGGCAATGATGGCATTAACATTCCACTTTCAAAACGAATTTTGAGGTGAAAGAAATTACCGAAAGACAGCATGGAAAGCCAAGTATAAACCCTTCCTCAAACAAGCCAAGTATAAACCCTTACTCATTGGACAATCTTGATCATAGATTGCAACTTCCATCCACAGATTAAAAAAGATAACTTGATTTGAACAATCCAATAAAGTAGAACTGCGAGTTGCTTAATAATAGCAAGATATAAGAATTTTTCCCAATTGAATGGACTACTAACTACTCAATAAATCAGAAGAATAAAAGACTCCAGTAAATATACTCGAAAGTATGCATGCTTGCTACACCAAAGAATACTCGTTTTCGTAACAAAAGCTTAGGTATAATGAATACATCCTTATGGTGATGGCTCTCAAGTATGCAATATTTAAGACAATCTCAAGTTCACTAAGATTGAATTATTAAATAAAATAAGTATAGAGATCCCTCTTCACAACCCAAAGGAGTATGATCGCCACACCACAAAACCTTGGAGGATATCAGATCCTTCCTCATCTAGAAGGCAAGGCCCTCATTGAACCCACCGCTGCTTCGAAGTGGCTCCATCCATCACCGAATCAAGCTATACTGCCCATTCCTTCTAATGACCGTTGCAATCTGACTGTCGTAAACTCCATCTCCCTTGAGCTATACTGCCTGTGCCTGCACTTGATTCATTCATATGCATGCTAATGTTTGTGACGATTTTATTGATGATTGTCTTGATCATATCTCCCCTACTGTCCCTGATTTGCATGATAAGTTTGTTGTTTTTCAACCCGTGACCGACACAATGATCATCTTGGAATATTCGTGGCCTTCACAGTGATGTAAAGAAGCATCAACTTTACAACATGGTTCTAATTGTCCAAGAAACCAAGCTTGCTTGTTTTTTTGTTCCCCTTCTCTGTTCTCTCAACAGGAGTAGAATTACTGATTGGGAGTTCTTACCTGCCGATGGAACTAGGGGTGGCATCCTCATAGGTCGGAGCACTACTCTTGTTTCCAAAACTTCTTCCCTCTCTAGGTGCTTCACCCTTACGGTGAATTTCTCCGACTCTTCTGGCTCCACCCCTTGGAGCTTGACGGGAGTCTATGGGCTATGGCCCTTGTTCCTCAGATGAAAGACTTCTCTTTTTTTTATGAACTTAGAGCTCTACATCCCTTGGTTCATCATAGGTCGCTTAACGGTGGGGATTTCAATGTTACCTGCTTTACGCATGAGAAATCGGGGATCCCAACATCATCCCTCCCAAGTGAAGGTTTAACTCAATTATTGCGGACCTCCACTTACATGATTACTCCCCCCAACAACTTCCAATTTACCTGGTCCAATTTTAGAGATCCCCCTACCCTCATCAAGCTAGATAGATTCCTAGCATCTCCACCTTGGGATGTTGATTACTGTCTCGCTTGTAGCTTTGGTGGCTCTAGGGTCATATCCAATCACATTCCCATTCACCTCAATGCTAACCCAACCCACCCAATAAGTCCCACTTCAAATTTGAATCCTCCCAGATGCTTATTCCCAATTGTAAAGAGGTGGTTACACAATCTTGGATGAATCATTCCTGCAACACTAGTGGCTTTAAGAATATTGTGTTTAAGCTAAAATTTCTCAAAGGCAGTCTAAAATGGTGGAAAATTTCTTCAGAAGTGCACTCAGTACTTTTTCTTAAAAAAAATTGAACAAGATATTCTCACTATTGATCTTAGAGCCAAATCCTCCCCTCTCTCTGTGGTGGACTTAAGCACCAAGCATGCTCGAAGAAGAGAACACATGGAGACCCTTCATAGACTAGAAATCCACTGAAGACAGCACTCCCATGTTCGATGGCGGCAAAAGGGTGACAATAACTCATCCTTTTTCCACAAGATGGCTTACTCAAGAAACCATAAAAATAGGATTTCCTCCATGCTTCTTGATGGAAGGAGGTTCACCTCTATCCCCCTATTTTTAAAGGGCATCTATGAATACTTCTATAACCTTTTCATTGTCACACACTACTGCACATTCCCCCTTGAAGATCCCAACTCTGACCTGGATATAGCCTTCTCTCTGGAGGATATCAAAGCTTGTGACTTCTCCTTTGGAAGGGATAAGTCCTCTGATCCTGATGGCTTCCCAATTTCCTTTTTCCAAGATTTCTGAGAGTTAGTTCGACCCAATGTCTCGTCTCTTTGACACCTTGTCTTCACACACTTCCCTGGATGGGATCAAGCACATTAATAAGACCCTTATCACCCTGATCCCTAAGAGAGAGGTGGTGGACACGTCCAAAGATGTCAGGCCTATCAACCTGTTAAACACATTTAAGTTCCTCACTAAATGTTTGGCTTCCAATGATTAATGAATTTCTTGATGATAACCAGAGTGCTTTTATCAAAGGTAGAACCATTTTGGACTGTTTCGTGGTGGCACATGAGACCATCCACTGCCTCCACCACTCTAAAACCCTTGGTATCATTATTAAGTTGAATTTTGAGAAGGCCTTTGACAATGTTACGTGGGACTTCCTTTTGTCCCTTCTTCATGGTATGGATTTTAAAAACAAATCGTTAAACTGGATAAAATCCATGACCTCCACTACCATGTTCTTCGGATTAATGGCTCTCCCTTTGAATATTTCACCTCTGTTAATAGGCTTAGACAAGGAGATATTAATGGAGCAACCTCAAGAAGATCTTGCCTATGTTTAATGCCTGTTGTTCCTATAACGTTGGTGATGGCAAGCTCATCTCTTGTTGGAAAAGCAACTGGTGCCATTGGAAGGTGCTCAAAGATCTCACTTGCCAACATGATCGAAAGATATAGCATAAATCCCAGTAGGTGCCTCAAATTTGACCTTAATCTCATCTCCTTGAACCAATCACACCTTGAGTCCCTCATCGAACCTACTCACTTAGGTGACCAACCAGCCACCATTTCCTAATGGGCTCTTCACCACTAGAAGTTGCCACCAATTCCTTAACAATGGTGGTCTCCAATCTAAATTCTTTTGCCTCATATGGAAACATAAGCTTCCTCTTGAATTCAAGGCTTTTGCCTGGTTGGTAGTGTATGATAAGGTGCATTCTAAAGCTAATTTATTGAAGACGGGATGTGCAGGTGACCCTTCTTGCACTTTCTGTGGCAACTCAATTGTGATTGCTTGCATCTCTTCTTCCACTGTCCTACCCTCTCGGCCACTTGGGAGTTCTTGCTTGGCAATCCTATCCCACACCTTACTAGTATTGATCAAATTTTCTCCTCGATCACTCACAATAAATTTTACTTGGATTTGCAAGCTTGGTCTTTTATGGTTACTGCTGTTATTTAGAATGTTTGGACTCTCCGTAACAATAGGATCTTTCGTAATTGTGATCTTAATTCTGATGCTATCATTGATAACTCTATTTCACTTGCTATTTGGTGGACAGAGTAGTCAATGTGGATAATGGTCTGTCAGCTCAATTAACCTCAAAGAGATGAAGGTTGCCTGGGCCATGGCGATCAACCTCTCCCCATTCCAGGACGTGAACTCAACTGACAATGCCATGACTGTGGATGCAGCCAATGGGACTGTTCCCATCAACCCTTCCACTGCTGGATCTACCGGTGTCACCCATGCTCTGGATGGTCACCTTATCAACTTCGACGCTGACAAGGATGACCTGTTGGATAAGGGGGGAAATTAGGTTGTTGTTCTGCTGGATCTACTCACAACATTCTGTGATCTATTCTGTGCTGATTGCCCACATTTGATGCATTTATTTTTGTGTTTTGCTATCCCGGTCCCTGCAGCTGCTATTTTGCTATTATGTTGTTTTGTTTGCTGCCGATTAGCAAAGCACTTTCAGATGTTACATGGAGTGGCTGCTTAAGATTTATTTCTGTTGCTTTATTTGCTTTTGCTGGTTCGGATTTGTCATGGTATGTTGCCTCAACATGAGGTTGTGTTGACCTCTCTATCAAGTCTAACTACCTGTATTGCTACTTTATCTATTTATAACACCAACCATATAAAAAAAGGGTAATTGGATTACTATTATGGTAATACGAAATTTATCCGCTGTGGGCTGGACCTTAACAGTCCAGACCCAGCAAACAGATGTTTAAAAAAAGGGAGAGTATTTTTTGGCAACAGAAACAGGGATCTGTGCCTACACCCATAAAGATAAGACAGTTACGAGCATACCGCAACAAACCCCTTTTCTATGGTAATATATCTTATCTTAGAAATAGCAGGCATAGCTCGTAGGCTTTCTATTATTATTATTATTATTATTATTATTTACTTTTATATTTTTTTTTATTTGGAAAAGATATAGGCAACTTGTAATACCTTTGAACTTATTTGAGTCTGTGCCAATTCATATTCAGAGTGGAAGCGTTGGCAGGCGTTGAAGGTAGTAGAAGTAACGGAGGGCGTTGAAGGTAACAGAAGCATCGACGGGCGTTGGAAGGCGAATCGCTGGACAACGGTTACAGGTAAGGTGACATTTCAGGTTGTGTCGAAGACTACAAATTGAAGGCCCCACTCCCTATGATTTGCATCGAAAGAGAGAGAGAGGGTTGCTAAGAAAGTGATAAGGGTTGCGGCTGCAACCAAGAGGGAAACTTGCCACCGTCAATCGTGAGCCAATGGAGACAGATTGGGAGGCTCGCCAAGTGATTGAGAAACTCACTGACGTAAGGAACCAATCACTCTTGTAAGATATGCAGTGAGATATACAAATTTTGAGAGTTTCAAGTAGATTCCGTTGGATTATTATTGCTTTAGTTGGGTTGAAGAAGATGAACGATGTATTATTTTGTATGGTTGAACGAAAATAAATGAATAGTGCTTGTGCATAGTGATTGCATGAGACAAAGAAAAGTGTTGTAGATTTATTTGTATTGGGTTTACTGTAGACTTATTAGGGTTGCAACGACACCTGTGCTTAAGATTAAAGATGATGGATATTTTACAGTTTTTATTTAAGTCTTGCATATTTATAGTAAAATCCTCATGTTGTATGTTTTGTATTATACTTTTCTTAACATATTATTATAATTACATCTAGGTTCTTAAAAAGTTATGAATTGAGTTATTTCAAAGTTTTAGATATTTGTTTGAATAACTTGAAATTAGACGTAAGTTTCGTACATGTAGGAAAAATTACAAATCAATACAAGAGTTGTAGTTTTATTTCTAGATGATGAACTGTAGTATTATTCTTGAAACATAAACTAAAGCTTTACTTTTTATGTTGAACTACAACCGTATCTTGTGAATAGAAATTTACGAGAGAATTACATAAGAACCCTTACACTTATTGTTATTAAGTAAAACAAAATTATAAATATTTATAAAGAATTAAAGATTAGTTTAATTAAGTGGAAAAGATAAATAATACAAGTATCTATCAAAATATGCAAGAAAGAGAACAAGATTTTCGCATATGACTCTTTCAAGTAATGACCCTAAAGAAGATGTACTAGCCTAACAAAGTTTAGTATTGAGTCCATTTAAGGATCTAATGACAACAATAAGACTACAAGGCACAAATTCGACTAAACCTGTTAATTTCTAACACGACACGAACATAATACGATATAATCGTATTTGGATTTACTCTTATCTTGTCTAGTGTACTTATCATGCCGATTTGGTAGACACTATTATTAAACGGGTCGTTTTCATGTCTAAGGTAAAAAAAATCGATAAGTACACGATAAATACACATTACCTAATCGTGTACATAGATTATAGCTTTCATTATTTTAAATTATGAATGTTTATATGTTGTAGACTTGTGAAATATTGTTGAATGATTGATTTCATGATGTATTGATTTGTCTTTGATTTTTCAACGTGTATAAAACGTATAAATGTTAAACGTATACTAAACGTATAATCATGTACTAAACATGTAATCGCGTAATAAACCTGTAAATATGTATTCGTGTCAATCAGGTCGTTATTGTGTCAAAACGACATGATTCACTTAAACGTATACTTAACGGATCGTGTCATGTATACACACTAATAGACAATTCTTGTTTAGGTTTAATATTAGGTACACGATAATTAAATAAGTCGTGTTTAGGTTTAACATATATATATAGTATGCACGTTTATATACGACACGATCCGTTTGACAAATCTACTAATAGCTGAGATAGGTTGGTATATAAAGTCTTCATTAAAGAATCAAGTGTAAAATTGAGTATGTAACAACAAGAATAAGGATAAATTGTATACCAACTAGAAAATCGCATCATGTCAACAGTAGATGGTCTAAGGGATCCACTAAAAAACTAAAAAAAAATAAAAGTGAAAACAAAGAATTTATCATAAGTTTGTTTAGAATTGTCATAGGTTAGGATTCCACATGCATACTGAGTTTTTTCATAAACTCACACTATGTTGTTGTTTGCTGCAAGTAATCATAGGTCATAAAACTGTTTCAGCTTAAACATGCATGGTGAATAATGTGACTTAATCAAATACACATAGGACCCAAGAAAATACTATTTTAGCTTTATGTTGCATTCCGAGTAATGTAATAAAAATGTAATAGACAAATTTAAGAGATGTAATAAATATAATAGTACTTTAAATATTTTTCTTTTAACTCTTTATGATGTTTACACATTCACAGAGCCACTGTAATAGCTTCTGCTAGTCCGTGCGTGTGTGAACGTTACAAGAAACATCATTAAGGATTAGTGATACTCAAGATCAACATAGTCATTGCATACTTAATTGTGTTTTGTCACAAGAAAAGTCAAAATGGCAAAGACCTTTTACTACTAGGGGACACCCTACACATACCGTATGAAGAATACCAAAGGATGCAAGATAAGCAATGTTGGCTTCAATAAGAGAGGCGAACTCAACGAACACACAATGCACGGAAAGAACGCAAAGACAACTAACTGACTAGGGAATGTTGGTGACAAGAGAAAGAAGAGTGTCATAAAAAGAGGCTTTAAAAGTACATGCACACTTAGCTAAAGAAACAACGTATGAATTTTAATTTCATTGGTGAGCCTAGTTATCGATATTTATCCAAAGAACTACAGGATGTGGCAAACCCGGATCATTATCGCATCTAGGAGGAGGAGAAGGAAAGAGTGGGGGATAACTTTCAACTTTATCACTAACAGAGTTGTTGTTAGATATCCAATGATTCTGTTAAGAATTGTCACGAATTCATCACCAATTAATGCAATAGTAATCCAACGAAACCCATCACCGAAACTCTCAAAATTCACATAACCCACTACATACCTTATAGTAGTAATTGATTCCAGGGCAAGGAAAGGAGTGGGAGGCATAGGGTAAGGAGGTGCAGTGCCACTGTCAAGGTGCGGGAGCATAGGATATGGCCAGCATGGGCTTTGGCGATGTTCACTGTACTTACTGTTTACACCGTACTATGCCACCATTGTGCGCCGGTTTGGTGCATCACATGGGTTGTGACATCTGGGCCTAATTATCTAGTAAATGTAAACCATGTGATTAATGGTGATATTTGAAAATGGTTTACTAATGGAAAATTTGATATTCTGGTATGGTTGTGTGTCTCTCCCTCTGTGTGGCCAAGTTCATTGGTTCCTGATTGTGGGGTTTCTGGTGTTGTGCCCTTGTGTGCGGGACCAGGGTTGGATCTTGGTCAGCCTGAGCATAGGGTTTCCCAATTCACGTGCCTGTCTTCTTCCTCTTTCCCTTTATCCACTTCCACGACTTGTGCTCCCTACATGGTAGTCGTCTCGTCTCCTCCTTAACAGACTTGGTGGGGCGGTGATCGGCGGGTTTCGCAGAGGCAGCCAGGTGTGACGCCCCTCAATTTCCACAATAATTTAAAATAAATTAAATTACGGGAAAATTAAAGCCAAACAGTAAATATCTAACTACCAAGAACCTGTGTGTGTGGCTAGGAGACTCCAGACTATATACACTATGCTAATCCTCTGCATGCCTGCACCTGTAACCCAAAAACACGAGGAAAAATAAATGAGTGACAAAAGTCACCCAGTATGCACCCTAAGGAAAACAAATCTATAACTAATTTTACGTTTAAATTCATTTCGCTAACCATTTTCTCAAAACCTCACAAACCAGGCCCACATTGGCCTAAACCACAACCGGGGCTCTATTAGCCCATAGCCACAAGCAAAGGCCCTCAATGGCCAACACTACACACAATGAGTCGGGGAGCTCGACGCTAGGCAACCTAACTCTGGCCACACATAGTCCACTGAGGAGCGACCACGACGTTCTGCACTGCCACGGTGAAGCCACCCTGTGCAGGAGCGATCACCGTCCTACGATTCTCCCTACCTGGAGAACCCTCACAAAGCCAACCCCTCATTGGGAAGGTTGTCCTGTCTCTCAAGATGCTACCAGCTACAGGGCACGTGTTCCACCCACACTGGCCACCACAGGGTCTGCCTCCTCACGGCGTCTTCCACACACGGTGCTCAGGAGGGAGTGTCATACCTCTACACCCGACGACACCCAAGCCTCAGTGCTCACAGCGACAGCAAGAGTATCATACCTCCCCGTCATGCCACAAGAAACCTCAACTTGTGGACCACAACCCTAGCCTTGAGACGACAGTCAAGGAGTCTCATACCTCTAGGACCCGACGCCCTCAGCCTCAGGTATCTCGGCCCCTGACCTTTACTAGAGAGTCGAGCCCGACCACCTAAGAATGTCATCACATTCCCTGGTCCCAGCGACAGGGTCCCACACTGTCTCGGCCCGCACATAGAAAACCAGGAAAACATTTTCCAAAATAGGCCAACTATTCCCTTGAAATCCATTTTCCAAAACCATTTCCATATCTTTGAAAATTCTTCCAAAACCTCGACAAAACGAAGCATCAGGGGTCCCAGGGACCACCACTAATTACCCACAATCCCTCTCAATTGGGACAAAACAAACCAATCTGGAAAACCCTCGGAAAACAGATTTTATAAACTCATTTGGGCCTTGATTCGGCATGCTAAAAACAAGTTCGATATGTCGAAAATCCCTAGTTCGGTAGACCGATCTAGATTGATCAACCGAATCGGGTCAACGGTCAACACTCAGGCCAAAATCGGTACACCGAAAATGATTCAGTTGACCAAAATCTCTTGATTTGAGAGACCGTCCACAATCAAATGACTAAATTTCTACCAGAGGATCTAATCTGACAGAAAAATAGCATACCGAAATGGTTCGGTATGTCGAATTCTACGAAAAACAGAAAACAGCCTAAACCCTATTGTCTGAAATCGCCCCAATTGGGACCTCCAATCGGTCCCCCTAAACAAACACCAAAAATCTTGCATAAAACATAAGATGTAGACCCTCGAGTCTACACCAAATCCACTCAAACAAAATCAAAATCCGGGTCTCTGCCTAAGAGTGACTAGGTCCTCCCGCTTGGGGACTAAGTCGAGGTTAAAGGAATATTGTTCCAGGAATGCCTACGTAAGGTCATCCCAAGTCCTGATGGTGGCCATGTTGAGGGAAGTGAACCATTTCAACGTGGGCCCCGTGAGACTCTTTTGGAACAGGCGGATTAGCAACCTTTCGTCAACCTGGAGCTGAGC
>JAMKQA010008069.1:0-24049 GCA_024699735.1 Posidonia australis | reverse complement strand
GGGACTAAAGTGCAAAATTCACACTTGTGCGCAAATATGGTCAAAATGTGGGTCAAAAGATCAAATCTCAGTGAAAATATGATTTGCAAGTAGATTCTGTGATTAGATGCAAAACAAGGATGAAAAATAGCCCAAAATGTGATGGAAAGTATTTAAAAACCCTAAATGTGGAATTTGGAAAAAATCTAAGGGTTAAAATGCCAATTTTATGTTCAAGAATATTTTAATGTAAGTTCAGGGGCTTTATTGCAAAATTCCAAGTTCTGGTTGAGTTTTTATGTTGATCAGTGCGATTATGAAGTTCCTTGAGGTTTAAAATGCAAAATTCACAGTTAAAACACATTTTTAAAAGTGCAGGGGGTTAAATGTAAATTTTCAGGACCAAATTGTATTTAAAAAAGAACTAGACGTTAGAAAGGACCTAAAAGTAAAGAAAATGGACATGAATGCAATTATCAAAAAAACTTAAAATAACAAATGAAAAAAGACAAAACATTCTGTTCGAAGATCACTGGAGTTCGCTGGGGACCTGTCGCCGACGAACTTTCCGGTGATTCCCAGAGGGTTCTCCGAGCGACGGCGGGGCGCGGGAGGATCAGTGGACCATCGCGGCGGCACGGTGGAGCTCCAGGTATCACCGGCGAGGCCTGGGGAGGTCTGAGGTCTTTCCCCCACCTTGCGCTTTAGCGAGGCGTCGGCGGCGGCGGTGGGAGCGACGCGGAACGGCGCGGGAGGCTTCGGCGACGGTTTGAGAAGCGAGGGGGAGCCACGACGGGCTCCCCCGCGGCGGCGGGCTATGCTGGGGACACCCGAGAGGCCTCCCCCACCTTGAGCTCCAGCGAGGAGCTTTGACGGTGTCGGAGGAGACGACGGCGAGGCTGGCGGCGATCTGGAGCCTAGAGCGGCACGACGGATGGCCGGGGAGCGTCGCGGGGACACGGCGAGGCTGACAGAGGCGTCGCGGGTGGCATGGGTGGTTCTAGGAGCTCCTCACACCTCGGCTTTGACGTCGGCCACCGTGGTGGGTTGTCGGGTGGCTGCGAAGGCTCTGGCAGCGGCGGAGCAGTGCGGAGGGCTTCGAGACGGTGTGGGGAGGCCTCCAGAGGCCTTGGCTTGGAGCGGGGAGCAGCGGAGCGACGTAGGGGACCTCGTAGACGCGCGGCAGCGACGACGGTGATGGCAGGCGTTTTCTCCCGGCGGCTCTGGTTCGCGAGCGATCTGGCTTCTTCAGGGAGGAGGAGGAGGTGAATAAAGGAGAGGAACGGGGGCCCCCGGAGGGCCTCACAAGAGGCCTGACGGCCTGAAGCTCCGCCGGTGAGATAAACCCACCACCGGCGGCGAAGCAACAGCGGGCCAAAGAGAAAGCCTACCGTCGCAGCTCAGTCTAGGGACCTAGTACTACACTACATGTCTTCTAAAATGGAAATAGGAAGAGGGAGCAGTACCTGTCGTGCGAGATATTCCACCAGCGTGACGGTCGACGGCGGCACTGGGAGTGGCTTCCGGCAATGCTCTGGTTGCGGCTGCGGGATGCCAAAACGGGATTCACTGGCTGGTGCGAGAGGGAGGTCGCTCTTTGGTTTTCGGGGCGGCTGGTGCGAGAGGGAGGTCGTGCGAGGAGGGTTGCTCTGGTTAGTGGTTCCGCTAGATGATGGCTAGGATGGCTCGTCCGGTCCTCGCTGCTTGGAGGAGAGGCGATCGTTTGGGCCTAATGGTCTTGTGTGGACCTAATGGGCTTGTGTGGGCCTAAGTGGATTTGTCTGGGCCTAATGGGTTTGTGTGGGCATAGGGTTCTACGAAGTTAGGGTTTAGGAGTGGTGGTTGCAACCAGAGCATCTTCCAGAGGAGCCTGCTGTCGATTGACTTCAAAATCGGGGTGTCTATAGCTGGGAACCGCCAAAAGTGAACCCAGTCGCTGCTAGTGTAGAGGCAATAGTTGGGAACCGCTGAAAGTGAAGCGAGTCACTACCAGGATGCAGGCAACGGCTGGTAACGGCCAAGGGAGAACTGAGTCGCTGCTGGTGTACATGCAATGGCTGGGAACTGCCATTAGTGAACCGAGTCGCTGTCGGTGTACAGCCAACGACTAGGAACGACTATGAGTAAACCGACTCATTGCCGATGTAGAGGCAAAGGCTACAAACCGCTAGGAGTGAACCGAGTCGCTGCTGGTGTACAGGCCACAATTGGGAACCACCAAGAGTGAACTAGCTACAAACCGCTAGGAGTGAACCGAGTCGCTGCTGGTGTACAGGCAACAATTGGGAACCACCAAGAGTGAACTAAGTCATTGCCAGTGTACGGCCAATGGCTGGGAACCGCCAAATGTGAACCTAGTCGCTGCTGGTGTATAAGCAATAGCAGGGAACCGCCGAAAGTGATGCGAGTCGCTGCCATTGTGTAGGCAACGATTGGTAACCTCCAAGAGAGAATCGAGTCGCTGCCGGTGTACATGCATTGGTTGGGAACTTCCACGAGTGAACCGAGTCGTTGTTGGTGGACAGGCAACGGCTGGGAACGGCTATGAGTAAATTGAGTCGTTGCCGGTGTACAGGCAAAGGCTAAGAACCACCAGGAGTGAACCGAGTCGTAGTCGATGTACAGGCAATAGCTGGGAACCACCAAGAGTGAATTGAGTCACCGTTAGAGTACAGGCAACGGTTGGGAACAACCAAGAGTGAACCAAGTCATTGTTGGTGTACAAGCAATGGCCAGGAACAGCCAAGAGTCAATCGAGTCACTACCGGTGTACAGGTAATGGTTGGGAACTGCCAAGAGTGAACCGAGTCGCAGCAGGTGTACAGGCAAGGGTTGGGAACCGCCAAGAGTGAACCGAGTCACTATTAGAGTATATGCAACGGTTGGAAACCGCCAAGAGTGAACCAAGTCATTGCTGTTGCACAAGCAATGGCTGGGAACCGCCATGAATAAACCGAGTCGCTGCCAGTGTACAGGCAACGGCTGTGAACCATTGAGAGTGAACAGAGTCACTGCTGGTGTATAGGAAACGCTTGAGAACTGCCAAGAGACAATCGAGTCGCTGCTAGCGTACAGGCAAAGGCTGGGAACCGCTAAGAGTGAACCGAGTCGCAGCAGTGTACGAGCAATGATTGGGAAGCGCCAAGAGTGAACCGAGTCGCTGCTTGCGTACTAGGTGTGGTTGGGAACCGCCATGAGTGAACCGAGTCATTACTGATATACAGGCAACAGTTGGGAACCGTTAGGAGTGAACTGAGTCATAGCTAGTGTACCGGCATCGGTTGGTTACTTCCAGGAGTGAACTGAGTCATTGTCAGCGTACAGGCAACTATTGGGAACCACCATGATTGAACCGAGTCGCTGCCGATGTACATGCAACAGTTGGGAACTGCCAAGAGTGAGTAGTGTCGCTACCAGTGAGTAGACAACGGTTGGGAACCGCCAAGAGTGAACTGAGTTGCTACCGGTGTACAGGCAAAGGCTGGGAACCGCTAAGAGTAAACCGTGTCACTACCGGTGTACCGACAATGGTGGGGAACCACCAGGAGTGAACCGAGTCACTGCCAGTGTACAGGCAACACCTAGGAACCGCCAAGAGTAACCGAGTCGCTACCGATGCATGAGCAATGGCTGGGAACCACCAAGAATGAACCGTGTTGCTGCCGGTGTACAGGCAACGGCTAGGAACCGCCTAGAGTGAACCGAGTCACTGCCGGTGTACATGCAATGGCTAGAAACCACCAAGAGTAAACCGAGTCGCTCCCAGTGTACAGGCAACGACTAGGAACAAGTAAGAGTGAACCAAGTCTTCGTAGGTGTACAAGCAATGGAACCGCCTAGAGTGAACCGAGTCGCTGGCGATGTACAGGCATGGGTTGGGATACGCCACCGCCAAGAGTGAACCATGTTGCTGTCGGTGTACAGGCAATGGCTAGGAACCACCAGGAGTGAACTGAGTCGCTGCTGGTGTACCGGCAACAACTAGGAACCGCTAAGAGTGTACCGAGTCGTCGCTAGAGTATAGGCATTGGATGGGAACCACCAAGAGTGAGCCAAGTCATTGTTGGTGTACAAGCAATAGCTGGGAACCGCCAAGAGTAAACGGAGTTGCTGCCGATATACAGACAACGGCTGGGAACTGCCAAGAGTGAATCAAGTCACTACTGATGTACAGGCATTGGCTGGGAACCGTAAAAATTGAACCCAGTCGCTGCCGGTGTACAGGCAACAGCTAGGAACCGTCGAAAGAGAAGCGAGTCGCTGCCAGGATGCAGGCAACAGCTGGTAACCGCCAAGAGAGAACCGAGTCGCTGCTGGTGTACATGCAATGGCTGGGAACTACCATTAGTGAACAGAGTCACTGTCGGTGTACAGCCAACGGTTGGGAAAGGCTATGAGTAAACCAAGTCATTGTCGATGTATAGGCAAAGGCTACAAACCGCCAGGAGTGAAACGAGTCGCTGCCGGTGTACAGGCAACAGCTGGGAACCACCAAGAGTGAACTAAGTCATTGCCAGTGTACGGGCAATGGCTGGGAACCGCCAAAAGAGAACCCAGTCGCTGTCGATGTATAAGCGATAGCTAGGAACCACCGAAAGTGAAGCGAGTCGCTGTTAGTGTGCAGGCAATGGATGGTAATAACCAAGAGAGAACTGAGTCACTACTAGTGTTCATGCAATGGCTGAGAACTACCACGAGTGAACCGAGTCGCTGTCAGTGTACAAGCAACAGCTAGGAATGGCTATGAATAAACCGAGTCATTGTCGATGTACAGGCAAAGACAATGAACCTCCAGGAGTGAACCGAGTCGCTACCGATGTACAGGCAATAGCTGAGAACCACCAAGAGTGAACCAAGTCATTGCTAGTGTACAAGCAATGGCTGGGAACCTCCAAGAGTAAATCGAGTCACTGTCGGTGCACAAGCAATGGCTGCAAACCGCCAGTAGTGAACGGAGTCGCAACCAGTGTATAGGCAACGGCTGGGAACCACCAAGAGTGAACTGAGTCACCGCTGGAGTAAAGGGAACGACTGGGAACCGCCAAGAGTGAACCAAGTCGTTGTTGGTGTACAAGCAATGGCTGGGAACCTCCATGAGTAAATCGAGTCACTACCGGTGTACTGGCAACGACTGGAAACTGCATGGAGTGAACCGAGTGACAGTCGATGTACAGGCAACTACTGTGTACCGCTGAGAGTGAACCGAGTCGCTGTCGGTGTAAAGGCAACACTTGGGAACAGCCAAGAGACAACCGAGTCGCTACTAGCATACAGGCAACGGCTGGGAACCTCCTAGAGTGAGCCGAGTCACTGCTAGTGTACGGGGAACGACTGGGAACTGCCAAGAGTGAACCAAGTCGCTGCTAGTGTACTGGCTGTGGTTGGGAATTGCCATAATTGAACCGAGTCATTGCCGATATACAGGCAACAGTTGGGAACCGCTAGGAGTGAACCGAGTTGCAGCCAGCCTACCGGCATCGGCTAGTTACATCTTGGAGTGAATTGAGTCGCTACCGATGTACAGGCAATGACCGGGAACCGCCATGAGTGAACCGAGTCACTGCCAGTGTACAGGCAACAGCTAGGAACTGCCAAGAGTGAATCGAGGCGCTGCTGGTGAACAAACAACAGCTGAGAACCGCCAAATGTGAACTGAGTCACTGCCGATGTTCAAGCAACAGCTGGGAACCACCAAGAGTGAAACACGTCACTACTGATGTTAGGGCAACGGCTGGGAACCACCAAGAGTGAACTGACTTGGTGCCGATGTACTGACAATGACTGGGAACCACCAAGAGTGAATTGAGTCGCTGCCAATGTACGAGCAATGGCTAGGAACCGCCCAAAGTGAACCTAGTCACTGCCGGTGTACAGGCAATAGTTGGGAAACACCAAAAGTGAAGCGAGTCGTTGCTAGGATGCAGGCAACGGCTGGTAACCGCTAAGAGAGAATCAAGTCACTGTCGGTGTACAGAGAACAACTTGGAACTGCCAAGAGTGAACGGAGTCGCTGCCTTTGTACCGGCAACGACTGCTTATAGCTAGGAGTGAACTAAGTTGTTGTCTGTGTACAGGGAACTGCAGGGAACTGTCAAGAGTGAACTGAGACGCTACCGTGGTATTGGCAACTGCTGGGACCTATCGAGAGCGAACCGAGTCACTACTGGTGTACCGGCAACGGCATGGAACTACCAAGAGTGTACAGAGTTACTGTCAGTGTATGGCCAAGAGTGAACTGGGTCATTGCCGGTGTTCAGGCAATGGCTGGAAAATGCCACGAGTGATCCGAGTCATTGCTAGGAACCGCCAAGAGTGTACTGAATCACTGCCAATGTACAGGCTATGACTCGGAACCGCCAGGAGTGAACCGAGTCACTGCCGATGTACAGGCAATGGCTGGGAACCGCCAAGAGTGAAACGAGTCATTGCCGGTCTATAGGCAATGGCTGGGAACAACCTAGAGTGAACCGAGTCGCTGCCGGTGCATAGGCAACAGCTGGGAACTGCCAAGAGTGAACTGAGTTGTTGCCGATGTTCTGGCAACGGCTGGGGACCGCCAAGAGTGAACTGAGTCACTACCGGTGTACAGGCAACGGCTGGGAACTGCCATGGGCAAATCGAGTCATTGCCGGTGAATAGGCAATGGGTGGGAACCACCAAGAGTGAACTGAGTTGCTGCCGATGTACCGACAACAGCTGGGAACCGCCAAGAGTGAACCGAGTCGCTACCAATTTACAAGCAATGGCTTGGATCTGCCAGGAGTGAACCGAGTCACTACCGGTGTACAAGCAACGACTGAGAACCGCCATGAGAAAACCGAGTCGTTGACGATGAACAGGTAATGGTTGGGAACCTCCAAGAGTGAACTGAGTCACTGTTGGTGTCCAGGCAATGATTGGGAATCACTATGAGTGAACCGAGTCACTACTGGTGTACAGGCTATGGTTGAGAACCGCCAAGAGTGAATCGAGTCACTATCGATGTACCGACAACAGCTGGGAACCACCAAGAGAGAATCAAGTCATTGTTGGTGTGTAAGCAACGACTGGGAACAGCCAAGAGTGAACCAAGTCGCCGCCGGTGCATAGGCAATGGCTTGGAACCGCCAAGAGTGAACTGCGTTGTTGCCGATGTACCGGCAACGGCTTGGAACCACCATGAGTGAACCGAGTCACTGCCGTTGTACGGGCAACGACTAGGATCCACCAAGAGTGAACCGAGTTGCTGTCGGTGTACAGGCAATGGCTGAGAACTGCCATTAGTAAACCGAGTTGTTGCCTGTGAACAGGGTACTATTGGGAATTGCCATGAGTGAAACAAGTCGCTGTCGATGTACAGGCAATGGTTGGGAACCTCCAAGTGTGGACCAAATTTCTGCTGGAGTACAGGCAAGGCTGGGAATCACCATGAGTGAACTAAGTCGTTGTCGGTGTATGGGCAACAACTGGGATCTACCAAGAGTGAACTGAGTCGCTGTCGGTGTACAAGCAGTGGCTGGGAATCGCCAATAGTGAATCGAGTCGCTGCCGATGTACAGACAACTACTGGAAACCGCCAAGAGTTAATCGAGTCACTACCGGTGCACAGGCAGCAATTAGGGACCGCCAAGTGTGGACCGAGTCGCTGCCGATGCACTAGCAACAACTGGGAACTGCCAAAAGTGAACCGTGCTGCTGCCGATGTACAGGCAACGGCTAGGAACTGCTGAGAGTGAAGCGAGTCACTGTCAGTGTACAAGCAATGGCTGGGAAATGCCAAGTGTGAACCGAGCAGTTGCTGGTGTATAGGCAATGGCTGGCAACTGCGAAGAGTAAACCATGTCGTTGCTGGTGTACAGGCAATGGATGGGAACCGCTAAGAGTAAACTGAGACACTACCAGTGTATAGGCAATAGCTGGGATCCCCTAGGAGTGAACTGAGTCTCTATCGGTGTACAGGCAACGGCTGCGAACCGCCGAGAGTGAAACGAGATGCTGCCGCTGTACTGGCAATGGCTGGGAACCACCAAGAGTGAATCGAGTCGCTGCTATTGTACGACCAACAGCTAGGAACTGCCAATAGTGAATCGAGTCGCTGCCGGTGTACTGGCAACGATTGGGAACCTCCACGAGTGAACTAAGTTGTTGCCGATGTACAAGCAACGGCGGGGAACCCCCAAGAGTGAACGGCTTGGTACTGCCAGGAGTGAACTGAGTCATTGTTGATGTATAGGCAACTACTGGGAACTGTCGAGAGTGAACCGAGCTACTGCTACTGTACCAGCAATGGCAGTGAACCGCCTAGAGTGTACCAAGTTACTGCCGATGTACTGCCATGAGTGAACAAAGTCATTGTCGATGTACAAGCAACAGTTGTGAAATGCCAAGGGTGAACCGAGTCACTATCGAGAACTGCAAAGAGTGAACTGAGTCACTTCCGGTGTACAGGCTATGGCTGGGAACCGCCAAGAGTGAACTGAGTCACTGCAAATGTAAAGGCAACGGCTTGGAACTGTCAAGAGTGAATTGAGTCGTTGCCGGTGTATAGGCAGGGGCTGGGAACAACCAAGTGTGAACCGAGTCACATCCGGTGCATAGGCAATGGCTTAGAACCGCCACGAGTGAACCGAGTTGTTGCCGATGTACCGGCAACAATTGTGAACCACCAAGAGTGAACCATGTTGTTGTCAATGTACAAGCAACTGCTGTGATCCACCAAGAGTGAGTTGAGTCATTGCCGGTGTGGAGGCAATGGCTGGGAACCGCCAAGAGTGAACCAAGTCGCTGCTGGTGTACCATACAGAGTGAACCAAGTCACTACCGGTGTACTGGCAACAGCTGGGAACTGCTATGAGTGAACCGAGTCATTCCAGTGAACAGGCAACGGTTGGAAACCGCCAAGTGTGAACCGAGTCGTTGCTAGTGGACAAGCAACGGTTGGGAACCACCAAAAGTGAATCGAGTCACTAACGATGTGCAAGCAACGGTTGGTTACCGCCAAGTGTGAACCGAGTCACTGTCGATGTTCGTGCAACGACTGGAAATTGCCAAGAGTGAACCGAGTCGCTGCCGATGTTCAAGAAACGGCTGGGAACCGCCTAGAGTGAACTGAGTCGCTGCCGATGTAAAAACAACAGCTGGGAACTGCCAAGAGTGAACTGAGTCACTGCCGATGTAAGGGCAACGGCTGGGAACTTCCAAAAGTGAACCAAGTCGCTACCAATGTATAAGCAATAGCTGGGAACCACCATGATTAAACCGAGTCACTGTTGATGCACGAGCAACGGCTGGGAACCGCCAAGAGTGAACTGTGTTGCTGTCGGTGTACAAGCAAAGACTAGGAACCACCAAGAGTGAACCAAGTCACTGCAAGTGTACATGAAATGGCTGGGAACCACCAAGAGTGAACCGAGTCGTTGCTAGTGTACATGCAACGATTGGGAATAGCTAAGAGTGACCCAAGTCTTTGTAGGTGTACAAGCAATGGAACTGCCTAGAGTGAACTGAGTCGCTGGCGGTGTACAGGCACTGGATGGGAAACGCCAAGAGTGAACCATGTTGCTGTCGGTATACACGCAACGGCAAGGAACCAATTGGAGTGAACCAAGTCGCTGCTGGTGTACAAGTAATGGTTGGGAACTGCTAAAAGTGAACCGAGTCGTTGCCGGAGTACAGGCAATGGCTGGGAACCGCCAAGAGTTAGACAAGTCATTGGTGGTGTATAAGCAATGGCTGGGAAGCGCCAAGAGTAAATCGAGTCACTGTCGGTGTATAAGTAACGGCTGGAAACTGCCAAGAGTGATCCAAGTCATTGCTGGTGTACTAGCAATGGTTGGGAACCCCATGATTAAATCGAGTCACTGCCAGTGTACTGGCAATGGCTGGGAATTGCAAAGAGTGAACCAAGTCACCGCTAGTATACAGGCAATAGTTGGGAACCGCCAAGAGTGAACCCAGTCACTACTGATGCATGGGCAACAGCTACGAACCGCCAAGAGTGAATCGTGATGCTACCGGTGTACAGGTACAGGCTAGGAACTGCCTAAAGTGAATCGAGTCGCTGCCGGTGTACATGCAATGGTAGGGAACTACCATGAGTGAACGTAGTCGTTGCCGGTCTACAAGCAACAATTGGGAACAGCTATGAGTAAACTGAGTCACTGCCGGTGTACAAGCAAAGGCTGGGAACCGCCAAGAGTGAACCGAGTTGCTGCCGATGTATAGGCAACGATTGGGAACAATTATGAGTAAACTGAGTCAATGCCGGTGTACAGGCAAAGGCTGGGCCTGGGAACCGCCAGGAGTGAATCGACTCGCTTCCGGTGTACAGGCAACAACTGGGAACCACCAATAGTGAACCGAGTCACCGCTGGAGTACAAGAAATGGCTGGGAACAACCAAGAGTGAACGAAGTCATTGCTGGTGTACATGCAATGGCTGGGAACCACCAAGAGTAAATCGAGTCACTGCCGGTGCACAGGCAATGGTTTGGAACCGCTAGGAGTGAGCCGAGTCGCACCAAGTGTATAGGCAATGGCTGGGAACCACCAAGAGTGAACAGAGTCACCGCCGGAGTGTAGGCAACGGCTGGGAATTGCCAAGAGTGAACCATGTCATTGCTGGTGTACAAGCAATGGCTGGGAACCGCCATGAGTAAATGGAGTCACTACAGGTGTACAAGCAACGGCTGGGAACCACCAAGAGTGAACCAAGTCACTGCTGGTTTACAGGCAAAAACTGTGTACCGCTGAGAGTGAACTGAGTCACTGTCAATGTATAGGCAATGCTTGGGAACTGCCAAGAGACAACCGAGTCGCTGTCGACGTATAGGCAACGGTTGGGAACCGACTAGAGTGAACTGAGTAGCTGCCAGTGTAATGGCAACGACTGGGAACTGCCAGGAGTGAACCGAGTCACTGCTAGTGTACTGCCAGTGGTTTGGAACCGCCATGAGTGAATCGAGTCGTTGCCGATATACAGGCAACAGTTGGAAACGGCCAGGAGTGAACCAAGACGCAGGCAGTGTACCAGCATCGACTGGTAACATCTAGGAGTTAATTGTGTCACTATCGGTGTACAAGAAACAGTTGGGAACCACTATGAGTGAACTAAGTCACTGTCGGTGTACAGGCAATAGCTGGGAACCGCCAAGAGTGAATCGAGTCGCTGCCGGTGAACAGACAACGGCTGGGAACCACCAAGAGTGAACCAAATAGCTGCCGATGTTCAGGCAACGGTTGGGAACCACCAAGAGTGAAACGAGTTGCTGCCGATGTTCTGGCAATGGCTGTGAACCACCAAGAGTGAACTGAGTTGCTACCGATGTACAGACAACGGCTGCGAACCGCCAAGAGTGAACCGAGTCGCTGCTGATGTACAGGCAATGGTTGGGAACCACCAAAAGTGAACCCAGTCGCTCCTGGTGTACAAGAAACAGCTGGGAACCACCAAAAGTGAAGCGAGTCACTGCTAGTGTGCAGGCAATGGTTGGGAATAGCCAAGAGTGAATCGAGTCACCGCTAGAGTACAAGCAATGGTTGGGAACAACCACGAGTCAACCAAGTCATTGCTATTGTACAAGAAATGGCTGGGAACATTCAAGAGTCAATTGAGTCACTGTCGGTGTACAAGCAATGGCTGGGAATCGCCAAGAGTGAATTGAGTCAAAGTCGGTGTACAAGCAAGGGTTGGGAACCGCTAAGAGTGAACCGAGTCACCACTAGAGTATAGGCAACGGCTGGGAACCGCCAAGAGTGAACCAAGTCATTGCTGGTGCACAAGCAACGGTTGGGAACCGCCATGAGTAAATCAAGTCATTGCCGGTGTACAGGCAACGACTGGGAACCGCCAGGAGTGAACTGAGTCGCTGCTGGTGTACAGGCAACGGCTGTGAACCATTGAGATTGAACTGAGTCACTGCTGGTGTATAGGCAATGCCTGGGAACTGCCAAGAGACAATCGAGTCGCTGCCGGCGTACAGGCAACCGCTGGGAACCGCCAAGAGTGAACAGAATGGCAACCAGTGTACAGGCGACGACTGGGAACTGCCAGGAGTGAACCGAGTCGCTGCCTATGTACTGGCTGTGGTTGGGTGCTGCCATGAGTGAACCAAGTCATTGCCGATATACAGACAACAATTGGGAACCACTAGGAGTGAACCAAGTCATAGCCAATGTACCGGCATCCGCTGGTTAATTCAAGGAGTGAACTGAGTTGCTGTCGACATACAGGCAACTACTAGGAACTGCCATGACTGAACCGAGTCGCTGCCGTTGTACAGGCAACAGTTGGTAATCACCAAGACTGAATCGAGTCGCTGCCGGTGAATAGACAATGGCTGGGAACCGCCAAGAGTGAACCGAGTTGCTGCCGATGTTCGGGCAATGGATGGGAGCCGCCAAGAGTGAACTGAGTCACTATCGACATTCGGGCAACGGCTAGGAACCGCCAAGAGTGAACTGAGTCGCTGTCGTTGTACAAACAACAGCTGGGAACCGCCAAGAGTGAACCGAGTCGCTGTCGATGTTCAGGCAACGACTGGGAACCGCCGAAAGTGAACCGAGTCGTTGCCGGTGTACAGGCAACAGCTGGGAATCGCCATGAGTAACCGAGTCGCTGCCAATGAACGAGCAACGGCTGGGAACCACCAAGAGTGAACCGTGTTGCTCCCGGTGTATAGGCAATGGCTAGGAACCGCCTAGAGTGAATCGAGTCGCTGTCGGTGTACATGCAATGGCTGGGAACCACCAAAAGTGAACTGAGTCGTTGCCGGTATACTGGCAACGACTGGGAAGAGCTAAGAGTGAACCAAGTCTTTGTAGGTGTACAAGCAATGGAACTGCCTAGAGTCAACCGAGTCGCTGCCAGTGTACAGGCACAAGCTAGGAAACGCCAAGAGTGAACCATGTTGCTGCCGATGTACAGGCAACAACTTGGAACCTCTAGGAGTGAACCGAGCCACTGCTGGTGTACAAGCAATGGCTGGGAACCACTAAGAGTGAACTGATTCGTCGCAGGAGTACAGGCAACAGCTGGGAACTACCAAGAGTGAACCATGTCATTGTTGGTGTACAGGCAATGGCTGGGAACTACCAAGAGTAAATTGAGTCACTGTCGGTGTACATGTACCAACTGGGCACTGCCAAGAGTGAACCGAGTCACTACCGGTGTACAGGCAATGGCTATAAACCTCCGAAAGTGAAGCGAGTCACTGCCAGTGTGTAGGCAACGACTGGTAACCACCATGACTGAACCGAGTCACTGCCGGTGAACAGACAACGGCTGAGAACCGCCAAGAGTGATCTGAGCCTCTACAGGATTAGAGGCAAAATTTAGGAACCGCCAAGAGTGAGCTGAGTCGCTGCTGATCATCTGACAACGGCAGGGAACCGCCAAGAGTTAACCGAGTCGCTGGCATTGCTCGGGCAATGGCTGGGAACCACCAAGTGTGAACTGAGTCGCTGCTGATTTTCGGGCAACGGCAGGGAACCGCCAAGAGTGACCCGAGTCGCTGCCGATGTGCTGGCAACTATTTGGAGTTGCCAAGATTAAACTGAGTCACTGCTGATGTATGGGCAACGGTTGGGATCCGCCATGAGTGAACCGAGTCGCTGTCGGTGTACAGGAAACGACTGGGAACTGCCCTAAGCAAAATGAGTCTTTGCTAGTGAATAGGCAACGGTTGGGAACTGCATGAGCACAAAGAGTCGTTGCCGGTGAATAGGCAACGGTTGAGAACCGCCAAGAGTGAACTGAGTCATTGTCGGTGTATAGGCAACTGCTGGAAAATGCCAAGAGTGGGCCGAGTCGCTGCCGGTGCACAGGCAACGGTAGGGAACCAACAAGAGTGAACTGAGTTGCTGTCGATGTACCAACAATAGCTGGGAACAACCAAGAGTGAACCGAGTCACTGCTAATGTACGGGCAACGGTTGGGATTCGCCAAACTTCCTTGAGTGAACCGAGTCATTGCAAGTGAACAGGCAACGGTTGGGAACCACCATGAGCTAACTGGGTCATTGTCGGTGAATAGGCAACGTCTGGGAACCACCAAGAGTGAACCGAGTCGTTGCCAGTGTATAGGCAACTGCTACGAATAGCCAAGAGTGAACCGAGTCGCTGCCGGTGCACAGGCAACAGTAGGGAACCAAGAAGAGTGAACTGAGTTGCTACCAGTGTACGGGCAACGGTTGGGATCTGCCTAGAGTTTACCAAGTCGCTGCCGATGTAAAGGCAACGCCTTGGAATCGCCAAGAATGAGCCAAGTCGTTGCTAGTTTACATGCAATGGCTAGGAACTGCCAAGAGTAAATCAAGTCACTACTAGTGTACAGGCAACGGCTATGAAACTCCGAGAGTGAACCAAGTCATTGCCGGTGTATATGCAACGCTTGGGAACTGCCAAAAGAGAACCGAGTCGCTGCTAGTGTAAAGGCAACGGCTGGGAACCGCCAAGAGTGAATCGAGTCGCTGCCAGTGTACGGGCAATGGCTGGGAACTACAATGAGTGAACCGAGTCACTGCCAGTGTACTACCATCGGTTGGGATCTACCATGACTGAACCGAGTCATTGTCGATGTACATGCAACAACTGGGAACTGCCAGGAGTGAACTGAGTCGCTGCTGGTGTACCAGCAATTGCTGGTTACTGCCAGGAGTGAACTGAGTCGCTACCGGTGTACAGGTTACTACTGGGAACCATCGAGAGTGAACCGAGTCGCTGTCGGTGTACCGGTAATGGCTGGGAACCACCTAAAGTGAACCTAGTTACTGCTGATGTACTACCAAGAGTGGACAGAGTCATTGCCGATGCACAGGCAATGGTAGGGAAATGCCGAGAGTGAACCGAGTCACTGCCAAGAACAGCCAAGAGTGAGCCGAGTCACTGCCAGTGTACAGGTAATGGCTGGGAACCCCCAAGACTGAACCGAGTCACTTCCGGTGTACAGGCAACGAATGGGAACTACCAAGAGTGTACCAAGTCACTACTGGTGTATATACAACGGCTGGGAAATGCCAAGAGCGAACCGAGTCGCTGCTGGTGCAAAGGCAGCGGCTAGCAACTGCCATGAGCAAACCGAGTCGTTGAGGGTGAACAGGCAACGGTTGGGAACCACCAAGAGTGAACCGAGTCACTGTCAGTGTACGGGCAACAGTTGGGAATCGCCAAGAGTGAACCGAGTCGCTGTCGGTGTACAGGCAGTGGCTAGGAACCACCAAGAGTGAATCCAGTCGCTGCCGGTGTACAAACAACTACTGGAAATTGCCAAAAGTGAATTGAGTCACTACTGGTGCACAAGCAGCAGCTGGGAACCGCCAAGTGTGGACCGAGTCGCTACCGATGCACGGGCAACGATTGGGAACTGCCAAAAGTGAACCATGTTGCTGCCGGTGTACAGGAAACGGCTAGGAACTGCCGAGAGTGAACCGAGTTGCTGTCGATGTACAGGCAATGGCTGGAAACTGCCAAGAGTGAACTGAGCAGTTGGCAGTGTATAGGCAATGGCTGGCAACTGCGAAGAGTTAACCGAGTCGTTGCTGGTGTACAGGCAATGGCTGGGAACCGCTAAGAGTAAACCGAGACACTACCGGTGTACAAGCGATGGTTGGGAACCCCTAGGAGTGAACCGAGTCTCTATCGGTGTATAGGCAATTGCTGCGAAACACTGAGAGTGAACTGAGTCGCAGTCAGTGTACAGGAAACGACTGGGAACTGCCAAGAGTGAACCGAGTTGCTGCCGCTGTACTGGTAATGGTTGGGAACCGCCAAGATTGATACAAGTCACTGCTAGTGTACGGCCAACAGCTGGGAACTGCCAATATTGAATCGAGTCGCTGCCGGTGTACTGGCAACGGTTGGGAACCGCCATGAGTGAACTGAGTCGTTGTCGATGTACAGGCAACGGTTGGGAACCACCAAGAGTGAACGACTTGGTACTGCCAGGAGTGAACTGAGTCACTGCCGATGTACAAGCAACCGCTCGGAACTATCGAGAGTGAACCGAGCCGTTACTGGTGTACCGGCAACGGCAAAGAACCGCCTAGAGTGTACCGAGTTACTACCGATGTACAGGCAACCACTGGGAACTACCAAGAGCGAACCGAGCCGCTGCTAGTGTGCCGACAACAGCAGAGTACTGCTTAGAGTGTACCGAGTTACTGTCGGTGTACTGCCAAGTGTGAACAAAGTCATTGTCGGTGTACAAGCAACGGATTGGAAATGCCAAGGGTGAACCGAGTCACTACCGAGAACCACAAAGAGTGAACTGAGTCACTGCCGGTGTACAGGCTATGGCTGGGAACTGCCAAGAGTGAATCGAGTCACTGCCAGTGTACAAGCAACGGCTGGGAACCACCAAGAGTGAATCGAGTCGTTGCTAGTGTATAGGCAACGACTGGGATTAGCCAAGAGTGAACCAAGTCACTGCTGGTGCACAGCCAACGGCCTAGAACCGCTAAGAGTGAACTGAGTTGCTGCAGATGTACCAGCAACAGTTGGGAACTGCCAAGAGTGAACCATGTTGTTGCCGATGTACGGGCAACTACGTGATCCGCCAAGAGTGAGTTGAGTCGCTACCGGTGTGAAGGCAACACTACGAACTACTAAGATTGAACCGAGTCGTAGTCGATGCACAACAACTGGATATGAACCACTAAGAATGAACCGACTCACTGCCGTTGTACAGACAACGGCTGGGAACCGCCAAAAGTGAACCGAGTTGCTGCCGATGTACCGGCAATGGCTATGAACCGCCAAGAGTGAACCGAGTCATGGCTGGTGTACAGGCAACGGTTGGGAACAGGCAAGAGTGAATCGAGTGGTTGCTGGTGTATAGGCAACAGTTGGGAACAGCCAAGAGTGAACCGAGTCACCGCTAGGGCATAGGCAACGGTTGGAACCGCCAAGAGTGAACCGAGTTGCTGCCGACGTAATGGCAACGGCTGGGAACTGCCAAGAGTGAACTGAGTCACTTCTGGTGTACCGTATAGAGTGTACCAAGTTGCTGCCAATGAACCGGCAACGGCTAGGAACTACCATGAGTGAACCGAGTCATTGCCGGTGAACAGGCAACGGTTGGGAACTGCCAAAAGTGAACCGAGTCACTGAAGGTGTGCAAGCAACGACTGGTTACCACCACGAGTGAACCGAGTCACTGCTGATGTTCGTGCAATGACTGGGAACTGCCAAGAGTGAACCGAGTCGCTGTCGATGTTCAGGCAATGACTTGGAACTGCCTAGAGTGAATTGAGTCGTTGCCGATGTAAAAACAACGACTAGGATCCGCCAAGAGTGAACCGAGTCGCTGTTGATGTTCGGGCAATGGCTGGGAACCACCAAAAGTGAACCGAGTCACTGCCGGTGTACAAGCAATAGCTGGGAACCACCAAGATTGAACTGAGTCACTGTCGATGCACGAGCAACGGTTGGGAACCACCAAGAGTGAACCGTGTTGCTGCTGGTTTACAGGCAACGACTAGGAACCACCAAGAGGGAAACGAGTCACTGCCAGTGTACATGCAATGGCTGGGAACCACCATGAGTGAACCGAGTTGCTGCTAGTGTACAGGCAACGACTGGGTATAGCTAAGAGTGATCCAAGTCTTTGTAGGTGTACAAGCAATGGAACCGCCTAGAGTGAATCGAGTCACTCGCAGTGTACAGGCAATGGCTGGGAAACACCAAGAGTGAACCATGTTGCTGCCGGTGTACACGCAACGGTTAGGAACCACCAGGAGTTAACTGAGTCGCTGTTGGTGTATAGGCAATGGTTGGGAATCGCTAAGAGTGAACCGAGTCACCGTCGGAGTATAGGCAATGGTTGGGAACCGCCAAGAGTCAGCCATGTCGTTGTTGGTGTACAGGCAAAGGTTGGGAACTGCCAAGAGTGAACCAAGTCATTGTTGGTGTACAAGTAATGGTTGGGAACTCCCATGATTAAATCGAGTCACTGCCGGTGTACTAGCAATGGCTGGGAATTGCAAAGAGTGAACCAAGTCACCGCTAGTGTACAGGCAATAGCTGGGAACTACCAAGAATGAACCGAGTTGCTGCCGATGCACGGGCGATGGCTGCGAACGGCCAAGAGTGAATTGTGTTGCTACCAGTGTACAGGTAACGGTTAGGAACCGCCTAGAGTGAAACGAGTCACTGCTGGTGTACATGCAATGGCAGGGAACTACCATAAGTGAACCGAGTCGTTGCCGGTGTACAGGCAACAATTCGGAACAGCTATGAGTAAACCTAGTCACTACTGGTGTACAAGCAAAGGCTAGGAACCGCCAAGAGTGAACCGAGTCGCAGCCAGTCTACAAGCAACAACTGGCAACCACCAAGAGTGAATCGAGTCACCACTAGAGTACAAGCAACGGTTGGGAACCACCTAGAGTGAACCAAGTCATTGCTAGTGTACAAGCAATGGCTGGGAACCATCATTATTAAATCGAGTCACTACCGGTGCACAAGCAATGGCTAGGAACTGCCAGGAGTGAACCGAGTCGCAACCGGTGTACAAGCAATGGTTGGGAACCGCCAAGAGTGAACCGAGTCACCGTCAGAGTATAGGCAACGACTGGGAATCGCCAAGACTGAACCAAGTCGCTGCTAGTGTACAAGCAATGGCTGGGAACCGCCATGAGTAAATCGAGTCACTGTCGGTGTATAGGCAACGGCTGGGAACCGCCAAAAGCGAACCAAGTCACTCTCGGTGTACAGGCAACGACTGTGTACCACTGAGAGTGAACCGAGTCGCTGTCGGTGTATAGGCAATGCTTGGGAACTGGCAAGAGACAACCGAGTCTCTACTAGCGTACAAGCAATGGTTGGGAACCGCCAAGAGTGAACCGAGTCACCGTTAGAGTATAGGCAACAACTGGGAATCGCCAAGAGTGAACCAAGTTGCTGCTAGTGTACAAGCAATGGTTGGGAACCGCCATGAGTAAATCGAGTCACTGCCGGTGTACAGGCAACAGCTGGGAACCGCCAAAAGTGAACCAAGCCACTCTCCAGGCAACGACTGTGCACCACTGAGAGTGAACCGAGTCGCTGTCAGTGTATAGGCAATGCTTGGGAACTGGCAAGAGACAACCGAGTCTCTACTAGCATACAAGCAATGGCTGGGTACTGCCTAGAGTGAACCGAGTCGCTGCCAGTGTACAGGCAATGACTGGAAACTACCAAGAGTGAACCGAGTCGCTGCTAGTGTACTGGCTGTGGTTGGGAACCGCCATGAGTGAACCGAGTCGTTGCCAATATACAGGCAACAGTTTGGAACCGCCAGGAGTGAACCGAGTCGCAGTCATTTTACCGGCATCGACTGGTTACATCCAAGAGTGAATTGAGTTGCTATCAGTGTACGGGCAACGGTTGGGAATTGCCATGAGTGAACTGAGTCGCTGCCGGTGTACAGGCAATAGCAGGGAACTGCCAAGAGTGAATCGAGTCGCTGCCGATGAACAAACAACTGCTGGGAACCGCCAAGAGTGAACCAAGTCGCTGTCGATGTTCGGGCAATAGTTGGGAACCACCAAGTGTGAAACGAGTCACTGCCGATGTTCGGGCAACGGCTGGGAACCGCCAAGAGTGAACTAAGTCATTGTCGATTTACAGACAACGGCTGGTAACTGCTAAGAGTGAACCGAGTCGCTGCCGATGTACGGGCAATGGCTGGGAACCACCAAAAGTAGACCCAGTCGCGGCCGGTGTACAAGAAACAGCTCTGAACTACCGAAAGTGGAGCAAATCGTTGCTAGTGTGCAGGCAACAACTGGTAACCGCCAAGAGTGAACCGAGTCGCTGTTGATGTACATGCAATGGCTGGGAACTACCATGAGTGAACCGAGTCACTGTCGGTGTACAGGCAACGGTCGGGAACGACTATGAGTAAACCAAATCAGTGTTGGTGTACAAGCAAAGGCTACGAACCGCTAGGAGTGAACCGAGTCACTGTAGGTGTACAGGCAATAGTTAGGAACTACGAAGAGTGAATCGAGTCACCGCTAGAGTACAGGCAACGGCTGGGAACAACCAAGAGTGAACCAAGTCATTACTGGTGTACAAGCAATGGCTGGGAACCACCAAGAGTCAATCGAGTCACTACCGGTGTACAAGCAATGGCTGGGAACCGCTAGGAGTGAACATAGTCATAGCCGGTGTACAGGCAAGGGTTGGAAACCACCAAGAGTGAATCGAGTCACCACTGGAGTATAGGCAACGACTGGGAACCGCCAAGAGTGAACCAAGTCGTTGCTAGTGCACAAGTAATGGCTGTGAACCACCGTGAGTAAATCGAGTCGCTGCCGATGTACAAACAATGGCTGTGAACCACTGAGAGTGAACTGAGTCGCTGCTGGTGTATAGGCAAGGCCTGGGAACTACCAAGAGACAACTGAGTCGTTGCCAGCGTACAGGCAACGGCTTGGAACCGCCAAGAGTGAACTGAATCGCTGCCAATGTACGAGCAACGACTGGGAACTGCCAAGAGTGGACCGAGACGCTGCCTGTGTACTGGCTGTGGTTGGGTACCGCCATGAGTGAACCGAGTCATTGCTGATATATAGGCAACAATTGGGAACCACTAGGAGTGAACCAAGTCGCAGCCAGTGTACCGGCATCGGCTAGTTAATTCTAGGAGTGAACTGAGTCGCTGTCGGCGTACAGGCAACTGCTGAGAACTGCCATGACTGAACTGAGTCGCTGCCGGTGTACAGGCAACAGCTTGGAACCACCAAGAGTGAATCGAGTCACTGTCGGTGAACAGACAACGACTGGGAACCGCCAAGAGTGAACTCAGTCGTTGCCGATGTTCGAGCAACGGCTGGGAATCGCCAATAGTGAACCGACTCGCTGCCGATGTTCGAGCAACGATTGGGAACCGCCAAGAGTGAACTAAGTCACTGTCGATGTACAAACAACAGCTGGGAACCGCCAAGAGTGAACCGAGTCGCTACTGATGTTCGGGTAACGACTGGGAACCGCCAAAAGTGAACCGAGTCGCTGCCGTTGTTTGGGCAACGGCTAGGAACTACCAAGAGTGAACTGAGTCACTGCCGATGTACAGACAATGGCTGGGAACTGCCAAGAGTGAACTGAGTCACTGTCGATGTTCAGGCAACGATTGGGAACCACCAAAAGTGAACCGAGTCGCTGCCAGTGTACAGGCAACAACTGGGAACCGCCAAGAGTAACTGAGGCACTGCCGATGCACGAGCAACGGCTGGGAACCGCCAAGAGTAAGCCATGTTGTTGCTGGTGTATAGGCAATGGCTAGTGCAGACACTCCAATTTACTAATTTTTCAGGATGGAAGTGTGGTGGTTGGGCTTTCAATCACCAATGAGTTCTAACCCTAATTGAATCCATTCAAAGCCCACAAAACCCAATTTAGCCCACCTTGGCCCATTTAACTCATTAAAAGCCCAATTAACTCGTTGAAGGCCCATTTAATTCGTTGAAGGCCCATTTAATTCCTTGAGGTCCACTTAAGCCCACAAGACCTATTTAGGCCCATTACAACCCATTCTAATCCCATGTGAGCCCATTTAATTCATTTGGACCCATGAGAGCCTACTTTAGGCCCACAAAGCCCACATAGGCCCATTAGGCACCTTGAGCCCATGAAATCCCATTTAGTCTACCAAGGCCCATTTAATTCACCAAGGCCCGCTTAAGCCCACCAAAGCCCATTTAATCCAACCAAGGCCCATGAATGCCCACTTACACCCATTAAGCCCATTAAGCCCACCTAAGCCCATGTAAGCCCAATTTCTCAACAACGGTAGGTTTGTTATAGGTTTGTTAGTTAGTTAGTTACCGATTAGTGGGTTTTGTTAGTGATTAGTTAGGTGGTTAAGAGGTTTGTTTAGTTGGTTTTGGGTTTGTTAGAATAGTTTGTTATGAGTTCGTTGGGTTGTTAATGGATTTCCTAGGCTATAAATAGGATTGGGTGGTCTGTGAGAAGGAGAGGATGCGAGAGAGAGCTCCTAGGAGAGAGAGGAGTTTGCAGTGGAGGAGGAGAGGCAACCTCCGGCGAGCTGCATGGGAGAAATCCCACTGCCAGACCAAGTACGCCTTCTTCCAGCATCCCTTGCCTTCAATTTTAGCTTCCTAAGGTCCCTTGAGTCTTCTCGAGTGATTCCAGGCAAGTCAGAGGTCTACTCTAGTTGGAATTAGAGTTCTTGGGTGTCGTCGGAGTCAATCTCCGACGATAGAGGTGGGGCCATGAATCCAGGAGTTGATTCATGCCCAAAGCTGCTCCTTCTTCCTCCCTAGATCTTCCTCGTGCTCCACCACTCCTCTGCACGCCACTCTGCTACCTCCTGAGGTCCCAGCCAGACGGTCGCCGGAGACGCTGCACGCCGCCGTCGCCGGAGAAGAAAACCGGAAGAAGCCTCTGAAAGCGAGCCCCTCGCTACTCCAAGCTCCTCCGACGGTCCAGCAACACGCCTCGACGCTCCACGAGCCCTCCGGAGCCTCCAGATCCACGCCACGAGCTCCTAGATCCTCACAGCGATCCCACTCTCCATGAAAAAAGGCGTCGACGACCATTAGAGTCCCCTGCCATGATATCACCACCGTTCAAGCTCTAGGAGAAGCGAGGAAGCTCCTCTCGACGCCCCAAAGCCACCTGGACCGCTGGATTGCCGCGCCGCAGCCCCGACAGACCTCCTTCTTCTCCGACGCCGTCGTCGAAGCACCTCGACGGCGAGGTACGTGGGACGCCCACTCCCACCGTTAGATGTTCAATCCACTCCAATGGATCATCTCCCCTCATTTTCTTCTTACCTCTTGTGAAGTCTGATCTCAGATCAGACCACGGGAAGGCCTCTGATGGCCCCCTCCAGCGGTCGTCGACGGCGAAGCACCGTCACCGGCGACCGTTGTTCTTTTTTTCTTTTAAAACAATTCAAAAAATGTTTTATTTTAATAAAGTTCTGAAACTATGTTTTCCTTGCATTTAGGTCCTTTTTGTATTACACTTTGGTCCTTTTATTACAAATAAGTCCTCCATTCATTTTTCTAAAATCATTTGAATAATGTTTTAACTGAAAATATTACATTCTTCCCCCTGAACATTTAAAATAATGTTTTCCAGACATTAAACTTTAGCAAAAGCCCTCAAGTTTTCTTTTAATGCATTTTATTCAGGACTTTTGCATAAGAGACCCTGAGCATTCTTGAAATCTTTCTGAAAGTTCATGTTTCTGTGAAAATTGCATGAAGCCCCTGTGTTCTTTTGAAATCATCCAGAATGATTATTTTTACTGGTTAATTGTATTTTAACCCCGGATTTCTTCTGGAATTCTTCTAGATGCTTTATTCTACTGGGCAATTTGCAGTTTAGCCCCTATACTTCACGGATTTTACTCTGAATGCTTGTTTCTAAGGTGAAAAGACTATTTTGCCCCTTAAACTTTTTGAAACCTTTCTTAATCATTTTTCTTGCATTTCTACCCTGAAATTCCACTGAATTGTTTTAAATGCATGTTTTAGTGGTAAAATTACATTTTGACCCTTAGGAAACTTCATTTTGACTAGGATTGCACACATTTGCACATTTGACCCTAGATTTCTTCATAATTGCATAGAATGTGTTTTCCTATGTATTTTAGATGATTTGGGCTTCAGAATTTGGGTTTTTTGCACAAAACTCCTTGGAAATTTCGTATTTACACTCACTTGCATTTTGCATATCTTTTCACATCTTTCCGCACGAGTTCTTGCCTTTCCATCCTTGCTTTGCGCACGCTTTTCTAGCTTATTCCGTGTTTGGTTTTCTCGTCGTTTCTCGGATTTCTCCCAATTTTCGCCTATATTATTGTTTTGGTTTTCCATCACCCGAGGGTATACAGTAAAAGGCTTGATAAAGACGACATGGTCCCGAAATGAGGATTATTTTCCCCTTTTTTATTTTCTCGAATTTATCCCAATTTTTGCTGTTCTGCGAGACACTTTTCGAGAATTTCTCGATTTTCACGATTTTCCTCATCGCCCAAGGGCGTACAGTAAAGTGGCATTCTCTATGCCTACATTTGACCCTCAGATTAACTTTTCCCTTTGTTTCATTTCTTTACTTTGATTTGGCATGTTTTCAGTCAC